>PISW01010048.1:0-29451 GCA_004023785.1 Mungos mungo
CAGGCCCACGCCTGGGGGAGGGAGCTGGAGGCTGGCCCGCCCGCTCAGGGCCATCTCAGGCCTCGGAGAGGCGTCAGCGGAGAAAGCGGATACCTCACGGTTATGCAAGCTGGGTCTCCGAGGATGGCCGCCGGCGGCAGCCCAAACAAGCACGGCCCGCTCCGGAGCGAGAAGCTGTCGGGCCTGTGAACGGGAGTGCGGCGGGGGGGGGGGGGGGGGGGGGGGGGGGGGGGGGGGGGGGGGGGGGGCAGGTGTGGGGGCCCCGCGTCTCCCCGTTCTGCGCAACGTACCTGTGCACCTCACACACAAGCCCTGTGGTGGGTCTGAAAGGGCATGCGGACCGAGGGGTGCCTGCCGCCTCACCCCTGCCCCCGGGGGGCTCAGACCCGTCCGATTACAGGACCGGAGCTGAGCGAGCAGCCAGTCTGTGCCGGCTGGTGCCCCGGGGCCGTCGGGCAGGAGCCCTTCTGGAAACACGGGGACACTGCCGTCCCTTGCACCGGGGTGCTGTGGAGTCCGTAAGGACCTGGAGTAGGGAAGACACCCCCAAAGTGGACCAAATAGAGGGCTATGTTGGGGGCACGCCTGGCTTCATGGGGGCGCGGGGCCTGGGCTGTGAGCCGGAGGCTGGAGGGGAGCAGGAGCAGAGGGCAGGCTGTGCTCGCGCGGGGACCCCGCTGTGGAAGGCGGGGACCCCTGCGGGCCAACGTGTCTGTGGAGCCAGTGACGTGCAGCAAGGCCGCACGTCCAGGCGGAGGCGTTGCCCTCCGGGGGCGGCCACACCCCTGCAGGGTCAGCGGTGGAGGACAGCTCAGCGGCCCCTCGTGTGTGCCCTCAGGCAGGAGGCCTGGCGGAGCAGGACGAGGTGGTCCTGGCAGCGAGCAGAGCCCCCTCCCCCCCTCGGCGGCCGCAGCTCTATGATGACATACAGGCTGGGGGGGGGACTCCGCACCCCCAGAGCGGGCAGCCTTTTATCGCACAAGGAGCTCAGAGAATGTTTCACATAATACTCATCCCCGGGACCATCAATCAGAAAGTGGAAGTAAGACTCTGTCTGTAAAGACCTGAAAATATTGGCTTTGGCCTATGCACGTGGGAGGTAAGGTTCTTAACCAGAAAAACCTGTGGTTCCAGGAAAGCCCTGTTCCCAGAGCCCCGGCCAAGCGGGAGCCGCGTCCCCTGCAGACGCCTTCTGGCACCTGCTCTGGGCCCCACGAGGACCCGCGGGGACCCCTGGGGTTCCTCCGGGCCCTGAGGTCTGAAGGATGGCGGGAGGCGTGGGCTCCAGAGAGAGCCCCTGGGCGCAGCGGCGGCAAACCCCGTCAGAGCCCCCAGAGGAGTGGGGGCTGTGCCCCCACACCGCTGTCCCGTCAGCAGCCCCAGCCGGGGTGGCCCTCACGGCCAGCGGTGCAGGGTGTGACCACAGCGGACGGGCCCCCTCCCGAGTCCTCACAACAGGCCTGACACTACCCTTCTCTTCTGGTGAGCAGGACGTGGCAGGTGGGCTCTTAGCACGAAGAGGGACACCTGGACAGCGGCCGTGAGCAGGGGACAGAAGCGCACGTCACACCTGGCAGCCGCCAGCATCCCGCTAGGAGAGGCGCGGCTCCCGGGCTGGAAGGGAGGGGGCACTGCCAGAGGCGAGCGTGGACCTCACCCTGCAGCACACGGGGAGGCTGGCGGTCCCCTGGGTCCACAGTGTGTCCGGCGATTGAGGGCCCTGCCCCCCCCCAGGGGGCTGCCTCCTGTCACGCAGGCTTCCGTGTCCGCGCAGTGACGGGCAGCACCCCCGGGGCGGAGGCAGGGCCAGGAGGCTGTATGGACGCCTCGGGGTCCTGGGGGGGCCTGTGAAATGGGAGCGGGGGTGCCCCTCCCCAGGCCCAGCCCCCAGCGCCTCGCGTCCCCGCCCATCCAGCCAGGAGGTCTCTGCCTTTCGTTGGCAGAAGCGCGAGGCCACAGGTGCGGCGGGAGGCGGCGTCAGCAGGAACCACAGACTTCGCACCCTCGACAGAAGCACGCAGCGTAATAACGTGCCGGACAGCTCTGCGGGTGAGCCGCCCCCAGCCCCGGTGCGCGGGGCCCAGGCCTCGCCGGGCGGCCCCGGCCCCTCCCCGGGTGACCCTGGCATCTCCCCGGGCGGCCCCGGCACCTCCCCGGGTGACCCCGGGGGGCTCCAGGGCTGGGGGGCTGGAGCGCACGGAGAAGCAGCTGCGCGGTTTCCAGGGCGGGCAGCCTGTCTTCCCAGGAGCCGCGCCAGGGCCTCCGGTCCTCCCCCTGCTGGGGACACCCTCGTGCCCTGGCGGGCAGGCGGCCGGGCTCCCCGAGTGCAGGCTGTGGTCAGCGTGTGGAAACACGCCCTGGACCCCGCCTGCCAGTCCAGCTCCATCTCCTCTCGGAGCTCCGTGCTGACTTCACCTTCCCAGGTCGGCTTCGCCCGAGAGGTGAGCTTGATTCACGTGTGCACCAGCCAGTGCTCCGGTCCCTTCCACGAGCTTAGCCACAGCCCGAGCTCGGGACACCCAGCCCTCCCCGTGGGGTCCAGGGCAGCGCCGAGCCTGAACAGGCGAGAGATGGCTGGTCTCGTGGGTCAGCGGGACCGGGCCACAGGGCGACACGCTGGGTCAAACCCTGGTCTGGATGCAGCTGGGAAGATGTTTGCAGATGAGACGAGTGTTTGAGTAATGCACACCACGTCACACACACTGTGGTGGGCCTCACCTGATCAGGCAAAGGCGTGGACAGAATGAAGGCGGAACTCCGGCCGCGGAGGAAGGAGCTCAGCCAGCCGACAGCCTTCCGGCTCCAGTCGCGTCAGTTCTCCGGGTCCGCCTCTCTGCACGCGGGCGTGCACACACGCACACGCACGCACACACACATACCTCATTGCTCCTGTGTCTTCGGAGGACCTGCCCTGTGCACATCACAAGGGAAAGTGTTTAGGACATTTGGTGCAATGTGCTCTCTGCTCCGGATAGCGTCACCGTCGGGCGCTTCCCGGCGCAGGGGTGCGGGGCACGGGCTCAGGGAGCCCCGTGGCACATGCTGGGTTCGCAGGCAGAGATCGGTCTGGTCAGCTCGGGGTCTCACCTCACACCGCCAGGCCCGTGGCCGCCGCACGCCCCGCACTGAAGGGTCAGGGTCACAGGGCACCTCGGGGCCGCACCTCTGCGGGGCGTCGGACGCCAAATCCCGCGCACTTGCACACAGATCTGCGTGGGCCCCGGAGGCAGCTGGGTCCAAATGTGAAGCGCAGAGAGTGCCGTCCGGCCACGGAGGAGCCCGGGAGCGCAGGCCTCGGGCAGAACCGACGGCCACGCACCACGCTCTCCCACCTCACTCCCCGAGCTCACGGAGACATCAACAAACATCAGGAGGAACAGCTCGCTTTTCTGAGACCTGGCGAATAAGACCCAGGAGCCAAGCTCTCAGAGGCCAAGTTCTAATTTAAGGTTTCTGCAACGAAACCACAGCAACGCCCAGGCTCAGCGGGGAAATCCCTCCAACGTCCACATAACGGGAGTTACCGTGAGCCTGACGGGCAGGCGGCTGAGGAGCTGAGTGACCCGTCCAGCTGACGCAGATTTAGTGACATCCCCCCCCTCCAGGCTGTGACTCTAGCCCTCAGAGCACGGCCGTGAGCACGGAGCAGACTCCCGGACCCGCCTGGCTCAGCCTCCTGCATCCTGGGGACCCTCGGAGGTGGGGAGGTGTGCACTGTGGGCTGTGGGGACGCACGTGTCCACACGACAGAGATGCACAGACACACGTGTGTCAGTGTGTGTGGTCCCCGGGGCCAGCAGGTCGGGGACGCCCAGGGTGGGCACCGAGCACAGACGGAGGGAAGTCGGTATGGAGGCGGGGCCACGCCGCGTGGCGCTCTCTCCCGGCCACCCCGGCCCCTCGCCTGCCGGCGCTCGCCTGAGGCTGGAGCCTGCGGTGACGCCGCGTCCTTGTGGGCACACCAGACCAGGTCCGTCTCCTGCAGGGTCACACAGCCGCCTGAGGTTCACGCGGTTCTCTCTGTCCTGAGGACAAGGAGCGACACTTCTTGCCCCAAACCCTTGGCCGGAAGACAGAGCTTCCTTCTCGGACGAGGCGAGGGGACGGACGGACACCCGGTCCCTTCCAGGGCTGGTCTCCAAGCCGGGTTGTCCCCTCCGGGCACGGGGTGCTGGGAGGAGAGGGAGCCATAGGAGAAGGGGGTCATCTGCCGGGGGAGGAGCTGTGAGAGGCGGACGTGTGTCCCCCACGCAGACTGTGCTTTGGGACTCTTCGGTGACCCCTGCGGGGGGGGGGCAGAGGGGCCACGCAGAGCACCCGGCAGGCGCTGTGGGGGCTGGGGGTGGGCTCTGCCACCTTCCTTCTCCGAGAGGACGTCACAGAGATGTCAGGCTCAGGGTGGCCCTGGCTCAGGCAGCCCCGTGGGGCGCCTGCCGTCAGCAAGGTCTTGGGGGGCATGACAGCCGTGCGTGGGGGCCTGGGTCTTGGAGGGCCAGGCGCTGGGGGCTCAGCAGGCCCAACCCCGAGAGTGGGGGGGACGAGCAGGGGTCCCGGCCTGTGGCAGGGGGGAGAGCTCCCCCCGGACCAGGACTCCCTCCTGGACCGTGCTCCTCGGAGCCCAGTTTGGAGAGAACTGCACCCCAATACCCGACCGGGCTCCACTCAGGGACTCGCGCCCCTGCCTTTGCTCTGCCGCTGCCTGGAATCCAGCCGCCCCTGCCGTGTCCAGAGCTGGGGTGCACCCGAGCCCTCCCCAGCCACAGACGCCCCGGCAAACCTGTCCAGCTGACGCATGCCTATGGGTCTGTGATGCCCCAGAACCCGGGCCGGCGTGAGCTTCTCCCCGAGGAGGCGGGGCCCTGGGAGCCTCGCCAGCTCTCCTGCAGGACGGGGACCTCAGCTCCCAGGGTGCCTAAACCGGGGCTCCTCTCTGGGGTCCCCATCCTGCCCGAAGCAGTTCCTCACGGAGCCTTTTGGGGCATGGGGCTCCTCCCCTCACTGGGGCGCCGGGTCAGGAACCTGAACTCTGGGGCCACCTGCTCGGCTCAGAGGCCCCTGAGCCTGGACTCCGAGGCCACAGACGTGGGCTGACCTCGTCCACCTCCCATGTGCTCCTGGGGACCACGGCCGCCCACGCTGCTCACCCCACACCCAGGCACACGCAGCCACTGAGTGGGACACAGACTGCTCCGCGGGCATCACCGTGCTGTCCCTATTTGGGCACAAGGCCCCGCCCTCGGCGCTCCCCCAAGGCCTCCTAGGGACAGGCGGGTGGCACCGTGGCACAGGTGTGTGGACTGACCCCGGGGGACACCGCACCTGGAAGCCGGTGTCAGTCTGGGGGCCGGCCTGGCAGTGCTATCCTGGCCCGGGGTCCGTGCCTCCCGGGGCCCGAGCACCGCGGGGATGGGCAGGGTGCACACAGGAGTGCCCCCACCGTCCCTGGCTGCGGCGCCGGGGGCGGGTCCACCTGCGAGGCTGATGCCGGGGCGCTCGCCGTCCTTCGGGCCGCTTGCACACTTCCCGACCCTGCACCAATCCCCGAGTGAAGGAAAATCGATGCACGTTTATCAAATACTTGTTTCAAAGCCACACTTTAATGCCTCTACAAGACTGTGCCTTAACTCTCCTCAGAGCAATCAGGGAAGGCTTCCCAGAGGCAGTGATGCCTGAGCTGAGATTGGCGGGAAAAGCAGGAAGAGACGAGGAGGAGAGGGTGAGGCACACGTGTGAGGGTCCTGAGGCTGGGACGCAGGAACAGCCCGGGGACGCGGCCGGACCCCACGCTCCACCTGTGCTGGCCGGGCCAGACGCGGCCGCGCACCAGGGACGCTTGCCTTTGATTTCCTCCTCCGACCCCACCTTCTTCCCCTGCCCCCGGTGGCTGTGGGTGTGGGGCAGCCAGTCAGCCTCGGTGCGAAGCTGAGCCCAACACTCACCAGCTCTGGGACCGTGGGAACGTTATCTGGCTGCTCTGTGACTCAGTTTCCCCAGGTGAAAAACAGAAAATGTGAAAAGCCTAGAAAGCGCAGGAAAACAGCTGAGGGCCCGAGAAAGGGTCAGGCGGGGGTGGGGGGAGGGAAGCGAGAGCTGACCTCCCGGGACTGTGCCTCCCCCCAGTCAGGACGACCCGCAGGAACGCTGGTGTGAGCTGGGGTTCACATCGTTAGTGGGGCAGGGGGGTCATGGGGCCCAAATCTCCCACCCCTCACCTGTCCCCGCGCCTGAAGCCTGTGGCAGGCTAGACCCTGCTGCCGACCGCCAGCACCCAGGGGCTCTGCTCAGCCCACTCAGAGGGGCCGGGCCTGGAGGAGGGGCCACGCCCCTGCGGCCACGCCCCTGCTGCTCATCTCTGGGACCCGGGAGGGGCGTCCCTGCCCCCGCAGCTCCGGGGCTGCAGTCCTGGGCACCCTCCAGTCCCTGCGGCCTGGGGGCTGGGGCAGCGGCTGCCCTCAGGGCTCTGGACTTGATGTTGTGTGTATGCGCGTTATGTGTGGGTGCACGTGTGCGCGCGTGTGCGCGCGTGTGGTCTGCCCTGCGCCGGGGCTGTTGGCTCCTCACGATCTGTGTGTTTCCCGCTTGACGGCGTGGTTTTAAAGCTCTGTCCCCGTGCAGCCCACCCCGGGGCCTCCGCCTCTCCTGCTCGTGCGGTTTTCTGCAGCGGGCCACCCGCCCTGTCCCCTCCGCCCCCCGGGGGGCCGCTGTGCCCTTGCCCGAGGAAGGCAGGCGTGGGCCGGGGAGCAGGGGTCTGCAGGGGGCGACAGGCCAGGACCAAGCTCCCTGCGGTCCGACCACTGCCGGCGCCCGGACTCGAGGACACGTCCCCTGGGGGGACGGGGCTCCTGTCCCCACACCTCACCCACGCGTGGTCGTCCTCCGAGTGTCTGCAGATGTGCGGGACGCGAGGGGGAGTCCTTCCCGTCCCAGTGGCGTTTCTGATACTGTTGAGTTAGAAAATCTCCGTGTGTCGACGGTGAAGCTGCCCCGCCCAAGACCTTCTCTGCCGTGCGTCCTCCTGCGGGGCCCGGATCCGGGGCGCACTGTCTCTGCCCCATTAGCGTCCCCGTGCGTCCTCCCAGCCGGACCCACGATCTCTTTGACATAATTTTATGACTGTCTATATTTATTTAATTAAAACTTTTTTTTAACTTAAAATTTTTTTCTAATATTTATTTTTGAGAGAGAGAGACAGCATGAGCAGGGGGAGGTCAGAGAGAGAGGGAGACACAGAATCTGAAGCAGCTCCAGGCTCTGAGCTGTGAGCACGGAGCCCGACGCGGGGCTTGAACCCACGAACTGAGAGATCATGACCTGAGTCGAAGCCGGACCGCTCAACCGACTGAGCCTCCCAGGCGCCCCAAGTTGGTCTCTTTTTAACCTGGAATCTCACCAAACTCTAATTATTTTGCTGCTGTGGGTTCGTCGTTCAGGTTTTGACCATCAGAGAGATGACGGCTCTTCTATCTTTGTTCTTACTTTATTCCTTGTGTGTTTTCATTCCTGCCAGAAAGGACAGGTTCATTCTTTCCTTTCAGCTTTTCGAGGCCTAATTTCCTGTGTGGAGGCCGCCCCGCCCACGGAGAAGGCTCCGCCCCCACCGCGCAGGCACCCCGCTGGCCGTGAAGACCGCCTGTACCAGGTTGAGAAAGCTTCCGGGGCTCTGGTCTTCGGAGCCTCTGGAAAGACAGTAAGCGAGAACCTTGATCCAATCCTTACTCTGCGCCCATTGGTTTTTTCCTTAGTCCGTTGACGTAGCTGATGGTTTTCTGAATTGAAACAATGTCTGCCTCCCTGGGGAAAACCCTCTCTGATCACATTGTATCCTTTCCAACCGGAGTTTTTCAAACACGTGGAAGAGTTGAACTTTCCCGTGAACATCTACATCGAGATGACCACGTAGACGGCTCCGTCACTAACAAAACATGCGAACGTTTGACACCATTTTCATTCGTACTTCACCCAACACGCTTTACCGCTTCTCTGTCCCCTCACCCATCCCCGGATCCGTCCATCGGCTCATCTTTTTTTAATTTTTACTTTGTTAAAGGTAGTTGATTTCTATTGCTCCGTGCGTGGCCGGCACGCAGCGCGGCGTGGGTCTGAGGCCGGGCCGCACGCTGACTTGGCGCATTGATCTACTGCAGTCTGATTAGCCAGGATCTGCATTAGCGCGTGATCACCGTTCGTTTTCCGCGGTGACGACCCTCAGCGCCCAGTCTCGCAGCAGCGGCGAAGGGTGCAGTCCGGGGTCGCCTGTACTCTCGGTGCCGGCACCTTTTATTTCCTTCGGAGGCGCGTCCAGGTCACTTGTGATTCTTAGCTCACTTCCCCCTGAATCCTCCAGCCCGGACGTCCCCTAGAGGTCAGTGTTTCTGCCTGGTCCTTTTTTGTCCCTTTTGAAACACGATTTCCATACAAGGCTCACACCCGTGTGACCCAAACCCCAGTGGAGAGGCAGGAGGATCGCCCAGGATGCTTCCTCGGGCTCCGCCCCGGCCCCCGCCTGCCCGGAGGTCAAGGTCGCTCTGGTTTTTCCCACCGTGAATGAGCGGCGTCTGCGCCGGAACCTCATGTAAACGGAATGACACGTGCCCACCCTTGCGTCTGGCTTCTTTCAGAGGGACAGGGGGTTCTGAGACCCGCCGTGGCGCCGAGTGGGCTGGTGGTGCTCCGTTCACCTTGACCATCGCCCCCCTCCCGCCGGGGGCGCACGGGACGCTCCCGTGTCTCGGACGCTACGACTAAAATCGCCGTGAACCTTCTCGCACAAGCCATTCCGCGGACACACGTTTTCACTTCTCTCGGGACACATCCTGGGGCGCGGCTGCTCGGTCACGGGCGCCTGCGTGTCCGGGTTGATAAGCAGCCGCCGGGTCTCTACCCCGCGCGCCCGTGGACGCTGCTCTGGCCGCTCCGTTCTCGTCAACATTTGGAGATACTATCTTTTCAACGTTAGGCGTTCTGGTGAGTGAGTACGTTTTTGATTATTATTTTAGAGGGAGACAAATAGCGTGAGTGGGGGAGAGGTGGAGAGAGAGAGAGAGAGAGAGAGAGAGAGAGAGAGAGAGAGAGAGAATCCCACGCGGGCTCTGCAGTGTCAGTTCAGAGCCTGACTTGGGGCTCGATCCCACGAACCTGTGAGGTCATGACCTGAACCCAAACCAAGAGTCAGAGGCTCAAGTTTTCCCCAGGCGCCCGTGACTGTGTATTTGAAAACATGCCGTGGGCACCTGTTAGCTGATATTTCATTCGAGATTCTCCTCCCTGAGTTTATAAGGAAAACTGGCCTCGTGTGCCCTCACCCAGACTTGGAGCGAGAAGGACACGAGTCTCTTAAAATGAAGCCCATTGTTTTACCTCTATTATTATTTTCTAGAAAAGTTTGTTTAAGATACTGATTATCTGTCTTTGGGAAGAGGCTGTAAATTGTTTTGGCATTAGGCTCTTGAGAAAAGTGAAAACTTCGAGTCCCATTTTAAATCTATTTAAGTTTTTTAATTTCTTCTTGGGCCGTGCTTGGTACTTTGTGTTTTCCCAGGAATATGCCCATTTTTTCTCAGAGTCTTTCCTAAATATCCTTGCCTCATAGCTCGGCAGGGCATAGAGACCTGGGCGCCCCGGGAGCTGGGATTGGAGGGAGCCGCTCCCGGAGGCCAGAGTGGTGCAGCGATGGGCAGGGGGCTTCCTGGAGGAGGTGAGTCCCGGCGTGGGCTTGAGATCCAGGCCCGGCACCCTCCAGACGCTGCTCCCCCTTCCCAGCCCTAGAGGAGCTGACGTGATGTCTGAGCGGCTCTCCGGGGAGGGGAAGCCGGACAGATGCCTCCACCTAGAAGCACTGGGTCTGCAGGGGTCACGGGGGCTCCTGGGGTCCTCACCTGGGAGTGGGTGCGGGGGCACGTGTGTATTGTGGCGCCTGCCTCGGGTGTGTCGGGGGTCAGATGGGGACGGTGACACTTGTCCCCCGTGTGTGCAGGAGACAAAGTGGACTGTGGGCGCTGCCTCAGGCACCAGGGATGCGTCGGGTCGGTGAGAAGCCCGGGAAGCCCCTCACGCAGCAGGTGCGCCCCGTCCGCCTCTGCTTCCCGCCCCCTCGGGGGACACAGCCGTGCGAGGCTCCGAAGGCCTGCTCTCTTCCTTTTCAAGTGCAAAGGAGCCCTTCTCTGGTAACAGAGCGTGAGGCCGTGTGACCCTGAGCCAGAGGGCGCCGGAAGCTTCTGGGGCTCCTCCACCACACGGCTGGGCGCCTGCCCGGGCCAGGAGGGAGGTGCGCGTCTCTCGGGGTGTAACTCCCGCCCGCGACGGCCCTGCGCACGGTCCAGGCTGTGGGGCAGGGGAGCTGGGGGGATGCGCTCGGGGTCCCCCAGATGCCCGCGGTCGGTGAGATTCAGTGACACCCGCGGTGAGTGGGTCGGACGCCGTCGGAGTGCGTCTCCTGGCTTGTGCGGCTGCGGTCGGTTAGTCCGGCGCCGGCGTCCGGGCAAGGGGAGCAAACGTGCGCGCTGCGGCTGCTTTTACGTTATTAAACTCAAGCTGGCTAACACATCGTGTCGTCTTAGCGGTTTCGGGAGAATTCGGCGACTCATCACTTACACAGGACACCCAGTCTGCAGCTTTTTAAAAAGTGAAATGAGAAAACAAACATTTTTAAACTACCAGGCATAAAAAAGGGCAAGAATATATGTCCCATGACCAAACGATTAACCAATAATTAGAAATAGACCCCAAAAGGTGCCTGGGGGGCTCAGTGGGTTAAGCATCTGACTTCAGCTCAGGTCATGATCTCTGGGTTCATGGGTTCGAGCCCCGTGTCAGGCTCTGTGCTGACAGCTCAGAACCTGGAGCTTGTCTTCGGATTCAGTGTCTCCCTCTCTCTCTGCCCCTTCCTCTCTCTCTCTCTCTCTCCTTCTCTCTCTGTCTCTCAAAAATCAATAAATATTAAAAATTAAAAAAAAGAAATAGACCCAACAAAATAATGGAAAAACAAGAAATAAATGTTACAACAACCCCTATGAGTCAAATCTATGTTATCAAAAAGATAGAAGGGGGGCGCCTGGGTGGCTGAGTTAGTTATCAGATTTTGGCTCAGGTCGTGATGTCACAGTTCATGGGTTCCAACCCCACATTGGGCTCTGCGCTGCCAGTACAGAGGCTGCCTGGGATTCCCTGTCTCCCTTTCTCTCTGCCCCTCCCCTCCTCTTTCTCCTTCAAAATAAATAAACTTTAAATTTTTTTAAAGGTAGAAGAAAACATAAATAAGATGGGGGAGAATCAGAAAATACAGAAAGACCCAGAATGAACTAGAGATGAAAAAAAATGCATTATCTGAGGTGGGAAAAGGCACAGAATAGGATCAACAGTAGAATAGATACTGCAGAGCAATGTTTTTTAAAGATCAGTGGGATCTTTTTAGAGAGCAAGAGACATTTTCAAAATTATATACAAGGAACAGTGACTGAAAAAAATGAACAGAGCAACAGTGACCAGAGGGGCAGCAGGAAACAATGTAACAGACATTATCACTGAGATGCAGGCAAGAAATGGAGCATAGAGAAGTTTCTGAAGAAATAGTTGCTGAAGATATTCAAAATTCCATTTAAAATGCTATAAACTCACAGATCCAGGATCTCAACGAACTCCAAACAGAATAAAGCAAGAAGAACCCCATGCCAAAGTAGATCGTGATCAGATTGCTAAAGTGGTAAAGGGAAAATCTTACAAGTAGCCAGAGGTTAAAAGACAGATTATGTACAGATGGAGAAAGAGAAGCATATAAATAAAGTTCCCAGGGCACCTGGGGGGCTCAGTCAGTCAACTGTCCCACCCTTGATTTTGGCTCGGGTCACGATCCCAGGGTCATGGGACTGAGCCCCGTGTTAGATTCCATGCTGAGCACGAAGCTGCCTGTTATTCTCTCTCTCTCTGTCTCTCTCTCTGCCCCTCACCCCACTTGTGCTCTTCTCTCTCTCTAAAAATAAATCATCATCAGAAACTATGCAAGACAGAAGGCAATGGAGAGACTTCTTTAAAGTCCCGAAGGAAGAATACTGTCAACCTAGGATTCTATCCTCAGCAAAAATTTGTTTCAAAATGAAGGCAAAATAAATAAGTTTTTAGCCAAAATAAAAGCCACGAGAATTTATGGTTAACAGATCAACATTATGATACATATAAAATATTTTGAACTGAACAAAAATGAAAACACAATATTTTGAAATTTGTGGAATGCAGCCTAGCGATGCTTAGAAGAAAACTTGTGACATTAAATTGTTAGATTAGGGCACCTGGGTGGCTCAGTCAGTTCAGTGTCTGAATCTTGGTTTCTGCTCAGGTCATGGGTGCTGGCAGCACAGAGCCTGCTTGGGATTCTCTCCCTCTCTCCCTCTCTGCCTCTCCTCCACTCATGCTATCTCTGTCTCTCTCAAAAATAAATAATCAAACTTAAAAAAAAAGAAAGCTTAAGAATCCTTAAAAATTCTTTCATTAGACAATATAAAAGATTTCAAATTAAAAACCTATGCTCCCTTCTGAAAGAACTATAAAATGAAGGAAAAGTAAAACCTAAGTCAGCAGAAATAAATAAAAAAAGAAAAATAATAATAAATAGAAAGAAATAATAAAAGAAAAATTAAATGAAATAGAAAAAAGAAAAATAATAGAGAACAATTAATAAAGCCAAAACCTGTTCTTAAAAAGGTTTATTGATAAACCTCTAGCCAGATTGATTAGGAAGAACAGAAGACACAAATTATCAAAGTCAGAAAGGAAAGAGGAGACATCACTACCAAGCCTACAGACAATAAAAGGGTAATAAGGAAATGCTATGAACAGCTTTATGCTAATACATTTAAAAACTAAGGTGAAAAGAATAAATTTCTTGAAAATCACAAACTACCAGAGTTCACCTAGGGAACAAATAGGTATAGATAATATATTTATCTATGTAGAAATTTCAAAGGAAACTGAAAAAAAAAAGGTGGTAAGGACTCATAAGTGAGTGTAGCAAGATCACAATGTACAAAAGGTCAGTGTACAATAATTCATCGGATTTTACATTCTAGCAATGAACAGTTGCAACTGAATGAAATTTCTTTAAATTTAAAATAGAATAAAAATTGTGATACTTAGAAATCAACTTACCCAAAATTGTGTAAGGCTCATAAACTGAAAACAACCAAATATTGCTGAAACAAATTAAAGATCTAAATAAGTGGGGGTGATACGCCATGTTCATGGATTGGAAGGTTCAATATTGTTAAAGTGACAATTTTCTGATCTAGTCTTTTAAAAAATTTTTTATTGTTTATTTATTCTTTTGAGAGAGAGAGAGACAGAGTGTGAGTGGGAGAGGAGCAGAGAGAGAGGGAGACACAGAATCTGAAGCAGGCTCCAGGCTCTGAGCTGTCAGTCCAGAGCCTGATGCGGGGCTTGAACTCACAGACCGTGGGATCATGACCCGAGCTGAAGCTGGAGGCTTCACTGACTGAACCATCCAGTTCCCCTCCTGTAACTGATCTGTAGACTCAATGCAATGGCAATTTAAAAAATCTCAGAATGCTTTCTTCGAGAAATTGACAAGCGAGTCTTAATGTTTATGTCGGAACATAAAGGCCCTAAAATAACAAATTTTGGAAAGGAAGACAAAGGTTGGAAGACATACTATACCTCAAGGCTTACGTAGAGCTACAGTACTCAAGACAGTGTGGTATTGGGGAGAGAATAAAGACGTAGATCAACAGAACAGAGAGTCCACAAAGAGACCATACAGATTTTGTCAATTAATTTTTGACAAGATTGCCAAGGCAATTCAAGGGGGGAAATCATCCACTTTTCAACAAACGATGCAGGAGGAATTGGACCCTCATACGCAACACACACAAAACTCACACACACACACGCACAACTTCACACCACAGAAATAAAATAAAGCCACTGCAAAAACAAACAAATTCAAAATAGATCCACATTTAAGAATTAAACTATAAACTTTTTAAGAGAAAAGATGGTAGAAAATCTTGGTGACCCCGGGTCAGGCACAACAGGACGGGAACAAAGGCAGGAGCTGTAAGTTAAAAAATAGTATACTGCTAAAATTTACAAAGTTTCTTCTTCAAAAGACCCTGTAATGGAAATGAAATGGAAAGTCAAGGCCTGGGAGGACAGATCTGTAACTCACAGATCTGGGGAGGAGACCTTGGGTGACAAAAACAGTGGGGAAGGCTTCCGCCCCAGGACTCCCAGGCTTTGACTTTGGGGATGGCCTCAGAACCAGGTGTCCTGACCCAGCGAGGTTGGATGTTCTGATGCTCTACTGAGCACAGTGGAATCTTCCGGCGAATTTCCATTTTCCAAGCAGCCAAGCCTCTCACTAGGCGTGCTCACTGGCCCCGGGGTCCCAGCTGGGCACGCGCTCTCTGGGCTACGCTCCTCACAGCTGGCGAGGTCTCTAACCATCACTGAAACACAGACGGCAGGTGAATGTGGGTCCCCTCCCTCCCTCCCAGCCAGGAGGTGGTCCGGTGGCACGTGGACCCTCACCGTGCTGGGCCCTCGTCCTCCTGGCTGGATGCTGGGAAATGCCACCCATCGGTTGTGTCTCTGGGAGGGGCATCGCTCCCCTTGCTGGCCACGGCTGGGGCGAGGGGCGGCTGGGCAAATGCTTGAGGCGCTTTTGGAAGAGATCCACCTTCAAGGCCAGAGGGTAAACGATCGCGATGTGGTTATTCTGGCAGAATTTGGAGGAAAAAAAGAATGTTGCCTTCATAAGGGAGTCAGCTGACTGTTTTACAGTTTTTCCCTAAATCGACCAAGCCATTTTCACAACATAAAACAAGCAAAAAAATGTAATTATTTCAAGGTGTCCTTCACCTCGAACTCACTGGAGGCTCACAGCTTAGGGGTTTTAAAAAATACATATATTTAAAGCAAATATTATTGCAAATGACTACTCTGTAATTTGGATTAATTGCTTTTGGTTTTTTCTGGAAATAAAATCTTTAAGGCAAACCCATAAAAACCTTGGAGCTGGAGGCAGCTGCTCTGGAAGTGCCTCGTTTACGGGGACCTGGAGCTGCCCTGCAGGGGAGCTCGGTGGGTCACAGTCCCCTCTGCAGGGCCAACGACCCTGAAGGAGGCTGTGTGTGCTCAGCAGAGCCACAGCCAAGGACGGCTCGGGCCACACCGTGGGGCCTGACTCCACCCGCTGGAAGGATAGCCCGGCCCCTCCTAACTTCCCACCGTGCTTGTTCTGGGCAGCAGCCCTGAGAGCTGGGCATCACCTTATCATGCCCCCTCCCCCCCGGTCCCGAGCCTGGGGGGTCACAGTCCAGAAGGACACTGGGTCACTGTGCTTCTGGCAGGTGCAGGAGAGGGGGTGAGGCGTCCCAGGGCCCCGGAGGGCTCCGCCTTGGGGCCGACAAATGATACAGGACGTGGATCTTGACTGCTTGTCAAGGTGAAACCTAACCACTGTGGGCAGCTGGACGGGGCAGGGGGCGGGCTCTGGGGTCCTGGTCTGGCTCTGCTGCCCGCGCCCACTGTGATCGTGAGGACACTGCCCTCCCATCTGCCGGGCCTCAGTTTCCCCAGCGCGTGTCCACTTCCTTGGCTCATTGGGCAGGGGGTTCGTCTCTCCACCCTCCATCCACCCCCGCCCCCCCCCGTCTACTCCCTCCCTTTCTTCCTTCCTTTCTTCTTCTTCTTCTTCCTTTCTTCCTTCCTTCTCCTTCTTCCTTCCTCCTTCCTTCCTTCCGTCCAAAACCATCGCTCATCGCCCGTGTGCCACACTCTACTACACCCTGGAGAACAAGAGGAAATCCAGCAGGCAGGACGCTCACGTCTGGGTCCTGACGGCCGCAGGGGAGGATAGACTGTGGCTTGGGGACCAGCCAGGAGACAAGGGAGCAGGTAAGAGATGGAGGCGGCCTGGAAGGGCTGGTGGCAGAGGGCACAGAGGGGCTCCTTCCCTGGCTCCCGCCCTAGGCTGAGGAGCTTGCCCGGGGCTGAGAGTCGGGGCAGGTGCTGTCTCCCTGAGGCCCAGGGCTGTCCCCGAGGGGAAACACCAGGAGCCCGTGGGCGCTGCCGCCCAGCCATCTTCGGAGGGGCAGACCCAATCCAGAGGGTGTGGGTGGAGGCCTGTCTCTGCCTTCAAGCCTTCAGCAAAGAGGCCCCCCCGCCCCCGTTCTCCCAGTTGGACGGGGTTCTGCCCCATCCCCGTGTCCTCCTGGGGTCCAGACAGGGGAAGGCAAAGACCTGGGAACACTGGAGCCCCCAGCATCCCTCAGGGTTGAGCCTCAGGTGAAAAGCGAGTAAAATCTCAAATACAAGGCCAACTGTCCACACTGTGATGAGTGGAGTCTTTTGAGGAGGCCCCGGCCCCGCCCCCTGGACATGGGCGCTCAGGGGGGTCAGTGTCAGGGGGGAGAAGGCGGAGCCCCTAGCCCCCTGTGCCGGGAGCCACGGGCCCGCCCCCAGGAGGGGCAGCGTGGAGAGCCTGGCCGGTGGGAGCGCGGGCGTCGGTCCAGAATGGGTGGACCCGCACAGCGGGGATGGCAGTCAGCCTGCTGCCCTGGGGACGGTCCCCAAGGACAGTAAGCCAGGCACAGAGGGACAAATCCCGTGTGGCCCCACTCCTCGGGGACCCGCAGAGACAGAAAGGGGCAGGGTGGGCCCCAGGGGCTGGGGAGGGGGCTGGGGATTTAGCGTTTCGCGGGGGCAGACTTGCGTCTGGGAAGATGGAAAGTTCTGTGGGCGCCTGGTGGCCGTGGCGGCGGCCCAGCAGGGCAAATGGGCTCCACGGGCTCCGGACTGCGCTCCAGCCCTGCCTGTGGTGGAGCCCGGAGGCGGGTGCGGCTCTGCGTGTGCAGGGGCGTGGCGGGGCCGGACAGGGGTGACCAGCTCCGGGGCACTGGGAGCCGCGCTGGGTCCCGCTGGCAGGCAGCTCACGGGGAGCTGAGTTCCTTCCTACCCCCCTGCTGCCCTGGGGTGGAAGCCCAGGCCCACATTCCCCGCCCCCATCACAAGTTGGAAAACTGAGTCACCAGCTCGGCCCAGCTCCTGGTCTCCCATCCCCTGGGAGAAAGGAGACTTAAGCTCAGAAATGAAGTTGATATTTGAAAACCACACTTTAATTCGATTCCGTCTCACACGGGCAGTGAGGGGCGACATTGCCAAGGGTGAGACGGCGCCACGGGGACGTCGTGACACTGAGTCCGCTCTTGAAGGACGGATAAAATTTTGTTCTTAATTTTAAACATTGTAGCAATTACAAAAGTAACACATAGTCGTTGGCGACCAACTGAAATGCACGTGAAGCCTAACACAGGACAAAGCGACAGTCCCCGAACCCCCGTCACTCAGATCAGAGAGGTCATGTTCCAGTTCATGTTCCTGAAGGTCCCCCCACTCCCTGTGCTTCTGGGTCACGTCGGTAATGGCAGCACGTGTGTGTCTACACCACCATGTCCACTGTCTACACAGCAGTCTGCGTTTGGACCCAGCAGACCTGGCTGGGGGGCCTCCCGGGAAGTCTCAGGTCAGGACCCAGAAAACCTCAGAGGCCCTGGCGCCGGCTCGGTATTAGACCCGGACCTGGAGAGGCCCAGCCTCTCTAACAGCCACACAGAGACTGAAAGAACAACATGAAATGAAATAATGGCCACAAAAGACTCTGGGTTAAAACACACTGACCGGATCCCGTCTGCAAAGCCCACCTAAACCGCACAAAAAAGGGGACGTTAAAAAGACATCTACCTGGGGGGGGGGCGGTGAGGACGGGGCAGGCAGAGCAGCCACAACTCTGAAAACCCACCTGTAGACGGACCTACAGTGACTGTTTTTGGACGAGAGAGAGAGAGAGAGAGAGGGTGCCCTGGACGGAGGGGGAGGTGAGCATTTACAGGGTTTATTTTATTTGACTTCATTTTATTTTATTTCATTTTATTTTGTTTCATTTCATGCATATTTTAGAGACAGAGACAGAGAGAGAGACAGGGAGCAGGAGCTGGGGAGAGGGGCAGAGAGAGAGGGCGAGAGACAGGGAGCAGGAGCTAGGGAGAGGGGCAGAGAGAGAGGGCGAGAGACTCCTAAACAGGCTCCACAGTCAGCATGGAGCTGGACACGGGGCTCCATCCCACGGCCCTGGGATCATGACCTGAGCCGGAATCAGGAGTCGGACGCTCAACCGACTGCACCACCCAGGCGCCCTGCTGTTATCGGATTTAATACAAAGAGCACCCCGAACTCAGGATTGGCCATAAAAGCAAACCTGAGACTTGGGGGGCGGGTGGGCTGTGAGCAGGGGGCCAGCGTGAAAGGCGGGTGTGAGGGAGACGCCCTCCCCCCGCCCCTCCCCAGGTCGGCAAAGGTCCAAAGGCCTCTCCCCTGGTGTGCAGGCAGCCGTGACCTACAGGGGCTGCGACACCCCAACTTGGTTCCCAGAGTACAGGCCGCCGGACGCCCCCTCACGCCCCGGGGAGCTTGCCCGGCATCAGATCGGCCCCTCACGACGCTGACCTCCAGCGCTGCCGGGATCACCCTGCTCTGGGCCACAAAGCTGCCGCCCCCCCCCCACCGCCATCCTCCCCCCAGCTCTGCGCTCCCCACGGCGGATCAGAGCAAGGACAGGAGATCCACCTGCCTCCACTAAAACGAACGGAGCAAGGCCACCTGGACGACACGCGGACACAGGGACAGGAGAAGCTTCTTAGGCTCCTTCAGTTTCCCAAAGCAAAGAGCGGAGGGAACGGAGGGCAGAAAATCCGCAGCCAGGCACTTCACGGAAACGCCCCCGAGGACGGCGGTGTGACGCTCCCCCAGGTGGGACGCTTGGGACAGAGAGCGGGCTCCAGGAGAGTCCCGGGAAGGAAAAGAGGCTGGACCAACAGACGCGTCACTTTCAAGAGCGACCCCGGAAGCAAGAAAATGCCCTTACACTTCTGGGTGAAAAGCATCTCCAAGCTCAAATTCCACGCCTGGCCAGGCTCCCGCTGGAGTGGAGGACGGACACAGCCGTCTGCAGACCGTTGGGGTCCTGACAACGGAACCTCCCAGCTCATCAGGAGCTCCCGGAGCGCGTGGCCCACGGAGATGAGAAGGGAAGCCGAGGTGAGGGGGGCGGCAGGGACATCCCCAGGGCCGCAGCTGCCCGTGGATGCTGAGGACCCCCAGGCCCCATGGGAGCAGAGTGACTCAGGGGCCAGCTGTGCCAGCACCCCACCGCGATGGTCCCTTGCCTCGTCCTGACCTCCCGTGAAGCTCTCCACCCCCTTCCTGCCCTGTGTGAATTTCCTGCACAAAATCCCAGACTGAGTCACCGAGGCCGCGCCCATTACGGGTTCGCAGTTCCGCAGACGGGAGGCCTGCAATGGGTGGCACCGGGGGGACATCGAGGTACCGGCAGGTCTGGGCTCCTGGGGGACGGTCTAGAATACATCCCCTTGGCTCTTCCAGCTTCTGAAGGCCACCGCAGGCCTCGGCTCAGGACCCCCAAGGCGGGCTGCCTCTTTCTGCCACTCTTAAGGTCCCTTGTGTTGGCGTTGAGACCCCCAGGGTAGTGCAGGAAAGCCTCCCTTTCTCAGGGTTGGCTGATTACCTGTCTTACCTCCGTCTGTAGCCTAGACCGCACCGCCTCCTCCCTGCCCCGCCCCCCCTGCCCCTGCACTGGCTTCCTCCCCTCCATCCTTGTGCTCAGCCACTTTGACCACTCGTGCCTCAGGGCCTCAGCAGTGGCTGTTCCCTCCGCCCAAATGCTGTTCCCCGGACCCTCACAGCGTTCCCGTCTCACCCTCTCGTGTCTCTACTCCTCTCATCACCCTCCTTAATCGTCCCCCGCATCACGCAGAGACTTCAGACCCACTGGCAGGCTCCTAAGCTCCCTCCTCGTGGGAAGGCGAGCTCCGCGGTGTGGGGCCCGGCCGCCTCTCCAGGCCTCTGGCCGCTCGGGCGAGGTGTGCAGGGAGTGTGCGCGGCCTGAGGCAGCCGACGGCCCAGGCTGCGACTGGCCAGCTGTGTGTCCCCGCGGGCTTCCGCCCCAGGACCTCCTGGCTCCTCCCTGGACCTTCGCCCGCCCAGGACACCACTGCCTTTCCCTCTGCAGCCAGCAGCCTGCTTCCGGTTTCTCCAGGCTTGCCTGTTCCGGAGACGTCATGCAATATGTTTATTTATTTATTTTGAGGGGGGGTGGGGAGAGGGCCAGAGAGAGGGAGAGAATCCCAAGCCGGCTCTGTGCTGTCAGCGCAGAGCCCGACGTGGGGCTTGATCTCCCGAACCACGAGATCCTGACCTGAGCCCAACTTGAGGGTCAGATGCTTAAATGGCAGAGCCCCCGGGCGCCCCCCGGACACTTTATATGGAGTGTGGGACACGTGGCCTTCCGCGCCTGGCTTCTCTGGCCGAGCATCACGTCTGCAGGTCAGTGTGTTACAGACACGTCAGTGCCCCTTTCAGGGGCCAAATGAGAATCCGTGGGGGGGACCCCGTCTCGCCTGCCCTTCCGTGGGGATTTTAATGCTCCCCGCTCGTTTCAGTCTGCATGAACCCCGCAGCTACACTGTGTGTCTGTGTCGGGCGACGGAGCTGTGACCCGAGTCACGGAGATGATTAACACAGACCGCCAAGTCGTGGGTCCCCTCTGGGCCGGGCGGAGGGGGCTGCACAGACGCCCCGCGGAGAGGGGCCGCAGGCTTGCTCTTCACCAGGGTGCTGGGCGGGCGCGCACGGGCCGCACGGGGACTGTTTGCTCAGTTCCGAATGTAATGAGGATTCAAGACGAGCAGGAAGGTTTTACCCGCGTGCTCCGCGGGGATGTTCTTAAATAATAGATGCATCTTGTAACATTTTCCGTTTTACAGAGAAGGACGTGGCAGCGTTTAGCACAGCCAGCTAGTTCCAGTCGCTGGGCGCACCCAGCAGAAGGAGACCCGTGTCCGTCAGCCTCCCTCCCCTCCGTCACCCCTCCCCCGTCTGTGGAGTTTCCCGTCCTGGACATTTCTTGTACACGGACTCAGACAACACACGGCCTCGTGCCCAGCTTGCTGCACGGAGAAGAATGTCGGTCAGTTCCCACGTGTTGCAGCGTGTTAGAACTCTGCTCCTTCTCATGGCCAAGTGCGCCTCCGCGGTGTAGGCAGACCACAGCTCGCGGACCCACTGACGATGGATTTTCTGTTCCTCACCCATTTCAAGGGGCTGACTCTGCAGCCAGCGTCACTGTGGGCTCTGGAAGGACCCCGGGACCTTCACCTTCTGCTGGGCTCTGCACACGTTTCTTCAGGAAGTGTTTGCAGTCTTTCAACCTCAGGACTCAACGGTTCAAAAGCCAAGCTTTCAAGCGGTCTGTGGAGTCGGAACCGGTTTCTCCATCTGGACCCGGCTGTGCCCGGCTGACCCAGGGAGAGACCTTGCTGGTGTCCGGGCTGTGGGGAGGGATGGAGACCCCTTCCCTCGTCCGCGCAGAACGCGCCCACACGGGGAGGAGAGACCCGCCTGAGGCCGATCGGACTGGACGGCGGAGGACGTCACTCGGAGAACGGGAGACGCGGTTTGTATGATTTATTTGCGTTAGGAAATCCACATGCGATGCTGCGTTTCCAATGGCTGTTTAAGTGATAGTTTTTCCTTTTTCGTGAGCGTTGGAAGATGATAAACGGCTCCAGCTGTAAAAATTAAAGGCAGAGGTGAAGCCAAGGTGGTCACTGCGCCGAGGGGCCGAGGGGGGAGGGGCGCCTGGCGGTCACGGCCGCGAATGAAAATGGCTCTCGGCCGCCCAGCGCGCCACGAATGGTTACCTGCCGCTTATTAATTAGCCCGTTAAAGGCGCCACGTTTCCACTGGAAGCTGTTCTTTCTCTAATGTGAAAACAGGCTCGTTCGTGGTCACTGGAACCAGCGCGCCCCCGCGGCCCAGGCTCGGCGAGAGCTCCACTGACGTCTATTCTCTAAACGACACGCTTTATGATTGGAGTGATCTCCCTGGAGGCCCGGGGACTGACCGTGACTTGCTGGACGGGGCAGCCCCACACTGGGCCTCCAGAGCCACCAGTCGCGGTGCGGGGCCACTGCTGAACGGCCCTGGGTGGCTGCCCCGGGGGTGTCGGGAGGGAACGGGGGGCCCTGACTCCCTGTGAGAACTGGGCTCTGAGGAAACACGGACTGCACACGGCTTGTCTTTCTGGACACCCACGAGCAAATGCCCCGGCCGCTGCGGCGAGAGCGGGCGGGTGCTGGGCCAGCGCGCTCTCGGGGGCCACAGCCAGCACCACGAGGAACCCGAGACAGGGTCCCAGGCGGAGACCCCTCTGCAGCAGCCCCTTCGTGGGGCGCAAGCCCTGGAGACCCACGCTGTGGGGCGCAGGCCAGCTGGAGTGGGGCTGGGCGCTCTCCATCCTCCATGACTCGCCCTGGCGCCACCCCGTGTGGGCCCCCCACCAGTAAGGTGCCTTGTCGTGAGGGCCCCGGCCCCAGGCGTGCCGTGACGAGCACCCAGGGCCGACGGCCAGCACCAGGCCTGGCGTGGGAGCCCCAGCACTGCAGGCCAGGGATCCCATGGGGCCACCTCCTGCCCCAGCATCCCGCTGAGGCCCCACCCCCTGAGGCCTCCCTGAGCAGGTTGGCTTCCTTTTCCAAGGCATGCACAACGCAGCAGGGACCCAGGTGCTTGGTCACTGCTGTGTCCCCGCCACGTGGGACCCGCACTGGCTGCTCAATGTGGGCGGCCCTCTGCAGGGTGGGACAGGTGCGGGACAGGGCACTCGGCCTTGGGCACTGAGTAGGAGGGACGTCTGGTAAGGCTGCCCCGCGTCTCCTTGGCCTCTGGACTGAAATCAGATCTAAGAACCACTTTCTTCTCGTCAGTGCTCTTCATTCATTCGTGACTATTCTTCCACTCACTGAGCCCCACGAGAGCTCGAGAACTGGGGCTTCGCCGGGGAAAGACGCCCCGGAAGCTGCCGAGGCAAGCAGCCCCTGCATCTGGCAGCAGCCGGCAAGTTCCGGCAAGTTCCGGGAAGTTCTAGGAGCACTCCGCCTTCCGGGGGCCGCTGGCCGTGTCTGCGAATGCGCGGTCGGATGGATGAGCGGATGCCAGGTCTGCAGCTTGGTCCCAGAGCCTTGCCCTCGCGGAGGGCAGAGGTGCACCTGTGAGAAGACCAGGGCAGGCCAAGGTCAGGAGGGCGGGGAGCAAGGTCGTGGGCCCCGAGGCTCCCAGGAGCCCTGTCCTTGCCTGGTCTGATTCGCCTCTGTGTCCAGCGAGCCAGCAGCCGCTCTGCGTGACTCCAACTCAGAGCCCCTAGAGACAGACCTGAGTTCTGGGCTCAGAGGGGTCAGAGGGCGCAGGCACCCCGCTGACGACAGCTCCAGCACCCCAGAGGGGCAGCCGGGGTCTGCATGCAGCGATCTTCACAATACCCCCCGCCTGGTGGCCCCAAATTACACAGTAGGAGATCGGGGTGCCCAGGAGGCCGGGGGACGGATGCAGGTGAGCTAGCTCCTCCTGTCTTCACCCTCCACCCGCTGCCTCCAGGACCCAGGCAGGGAGGGGAGCGGGAAGGCCCGGTGTGCACAGGGCTGCCCCTCACCCTGTAATTCTGCTCTTCTCCGGGTGGGGGGAGGGTCTGTCCCACCAATGGGGAGCTGCCCCAGGCCTGGCACGCGCTGGGTCCTCAGTGGGGTGTGTGGGCCTTGCCTGGGCTGCAGAGGTCGTGGGGCCGGGCCCTGTGCAAGAGTGTGCCTGCCCCCTGGGCCCCCTTCCTTCAAGGGAGCTTCCTCCAGAATGCGGAAGCGGAAATGGCAGGTAGGGACAGGGGAGGGGCTCAGGGGAGGGGCTCAGGGGTGGGGTGGAAGGGGTCGAGGGGGTGGAGCTGGACAGGGCAGGGGTTAAAGTCTGGACTTCAGGCACCAGAGCCAAGACAGGCATGGGCCCTGCCCCCTTCCAGAGCCCGGGTCATGGGTGCCAGCACCTGGGGCAGGAGCAGGATGCCCCGTCCTGGGAGGGAGGACTCCTGACTGACTCCCCCACCTCCCTGGGTCCTCAGCAGGGGAGGTAAAATTTTCCCTTCCCCAGAGGCGATCCTGGTCTCCACCAGCCACCCGCCCCCCATTAGGGGTTTAGAAGTAGCAAAGGGGCGTGGGGGAGGGACCGTCCCCAGGGCATCTCCTTGGTCACCCCATTTCCCTTCCCATCGCCCCCATCGCGTCTGGAGGTCGGGCTCAGGCCGTGCCCCTCCCCTCGGTCCCGCAGCCCCAGCCCCGCGGGCACCGCTCAGCGGGGAGGAGTACCGCAGGCACGCCCAAGGTCACGCCCCAGAGTCCCGCCAGGTCGCGCCGGAACTCCCCGGCTCCCCCGCAGCGAGGGGAGGAGGAGGGAGAGGGGACGTATTCCCTCCTGGGAGCTGTCTTCGCTGCCGGGCAGCCCCAGGACCCTTCCTCTGGGGGCCTGGGGTGCCGGGTGATACGGCCCCGAGAACAGGCGTCTGGGGAGTTAAGTCTCCTTGCGTCCTGGTCCCCGAGGAACCTGCGGGAACGCTCGGTCGGACGAGCCAAACCGCAGGCCAGGGCGAAGAGGAGACGCCGGACCCCACGCCACCTCGCGGAGCCCCGGAGAGGGCGGCTCCGGGACGCGGTTGGCAACGCCAAAGGCAGGCCCGGCCGGAGTCGCTCCGGAGCGCCCTGGGCTCCTGCTGGGCACCGCCTCGCGCGCAAACCGGCCCCAAGGGGTGGACTGCGCGCGCTCGCCCCGCCTGGGGTTTTCCCCACATAAACCCGCGAGAGGGGCCCAGGATTCGGCCCCACTTAACAAATGGGGAAACTGAGGCGGGAAGAAGAAACCCATGGCAACTTTTCCGAGGTTGCATCTCTGGTGTGCGGAGCCCCAGGAGCAAAGGCGAAATTTGGTTTCCAAACTAAGAGGGTCCCTGGTGTGGGGGCGGAGACCAGCGGCCTTGCAAACCGATAGGTGAAGGGGCGCACGCGGACCTGGGGAGTCTCCTGCGCGGTCCGGAGGCTGCGTCAAGGTCCTTGCCTCTGGGGCTTCGGGGGAAGCGGAGGGCGGGCTCCCACCCCGAGGGTCCCGGGACTCGGCGGCCGGGAAAGAGACTGGATTCGCTGTTTTCGTTGTTACCCGGGCCTACCCGGAGCCCAGCCGGAATCGGGAGCAGGAGGAGGCTGGCGCGTCCACGCGGGCAGCGTTCTGCGGGGCCACCGTGCCACCTCCGCTGCGCGACGCTCCGCGGCGCTGCGGGGGACGTGCGCTCGGCGGAACGAAGCTGCTCCCGGCGCGCAGGCCGGCGGCCGCGGGGGTGAGCCCGGCGCGAAGTCCCGGCTCCACGCGGCGCGCGATGGGCGCTGGGCTCAGGCTCAGCGCGAACCCGCAACGGCGTTCGTTGGCGGATTTTTAAAGGTCTGGGATGGAGAGAAACAGCGTGGGAAGCCGATTCCGTCCGTTGGTCCCGCGGCCGGAGCCGCAGCCCGTAACCGCTGCGGGTCGGGCCACTGTGCGCGCCCCGGGGAGGAGGCGGCTTTTGGAGGGCTTCCTGCGCTCCCTGGAAGGGAGGGGATAGGAAGAGGGTGAAATGGGGAAAGGTGGTCCAAAGGAAGAAGCTTGGAGAGCCGGTTAGGGCCCGGGACCCTGGGAGCCAACGCCGCCCCAGGGGACCCACATGGGGAGTTCGGGCCTTTGCTCCAATCTCTTACATTAAAAACAAAACCAAGAAATGCCCGATTCTGCCCGGCAGATGCACGTGGCCAACCCCAAGTGCAGAGACACTGGTCTGTGCCCCTGAGAGCAGCTGCCCCAGCCAGGGCTCTAGGACCCAGATTAAGGCAGAGGCATCTCCCATGCTCCCATGGACCCTCCCCAGACGCTGCCCCAATTCCGCGGACCCGGCAGGGCCCCCGCCGGGGAACGGGCTGGTTGTGCACTGGGGGACCTCGCTGGGAACCCCAGAGGGAGCAGCCCTGCCACCCGCTGGTGTGCGCGCTGGGCCAGAAGTCAGGGCCTGTGTCCTCTTGTCCCCTACAGTTCCCTGGGTCGCAGCCGGCTTCCTGGCCTTGGGGTGGGATGAAGGGCAAAAGCGGGCCTGAAACACTAACCCCAGGGTCTTGGGAGGCTCCTGTGGCCCCCGCCTGGGGACGACAAGCACCCTGGAGGTTGTCTGTGACACCCCACACCAGCCGCGCTCTGGACCATCGGCTCCAGCTAGCTCTGGAAGGCCTCTGCATTTGGTCTCCACTGAGTCCCCTGCTGGGTGGGAATCAAACCAGATCGTCCCCCAGCATCCCCACTGGTCTCCAAGCCTTCCGTTGCACAAATCTGGGAGACATCTCCCCCCACTGTGGGGCAGGAGAAAGTGCCCAGAGAGGGAGACCCCCTTTTCAGCCTGATTCAGTGCCCCTCACCTCCCCCCATCCCCCCATGACGGGGCAGGGCAAGGACTGGCGGTCCAGAGGCTTGAGGGCACACACAGGGAAACTGAGGGAGAGGTGCTTTTATTCTTTTAAGATAGAGGTTTTCTGATCAGGAACTGGAGGGCAAGCAAAGCCTGACCTGGAATCCAGTTGAGCCCAGAGGCCTGAGGATCTGAACGCCATGGCCAAGTGTCAGGAGCGCAGATAGAAACAGGGAGCGGGGGAAGCGGTGAGAATCTGGCCTGCCTGCCTGCCCAGTCCTGCCTCCCGGCGCCCCGGCTGCAGGGGGGCTCCCGGGGGGCCGAGGGCCTGGGCAGGTGGCTGGGCGCCCACTACGAGGCTAGGAGCCCGCACCTCCAGGCTCCCACACATCACAGCGAAGACCTCTCCAGAGGCGGGGCCTTAAGAGGCATGAAGCCCTGCAAAGGGACCCTCCAGTCCAGGAGTGAGTGCGCCCTGGGAGCACACAGGAGGCCCCCCTGGGCCTCGCGGGGTGTCCCGGGGTTGGGGACCCTCCTTACTCGCGGCCCGCTGTGATGCTTACTACGGTGCAGAGAGACGGCTGGCTCACCCTCCCCACCCCGCGCCCTTTCCTGACAGAGTTCAACTGATCCGAGGTCCCCCGCGCACCTCCCTGCTTGCGGGAAAGGCGGCAGGAGGCAGCGCTCCTGGCTAAAGCTGGACCTGAGGCTGTGGCACAGGTTGGTGGAAAAAGTCCTCTATCAAGGACCCCGGGCCCCGGCAGCAAAGCCGGTTCGCAGACTCGGCAGCCTGAAGGGTGTGTCCATGCAGCCCACACCTCACCAGCCCGGTCCATCGGACCCTCTGGCAGGCGGCCGAAGCCTGGGTTACAGGGAGGGTCCCCTACGGCCAGCGTCGGCCACGAGAGTCCCCGAGGCTTGGCTTGGCTTGGCAACTGCCCTCCAGGGGTTTGGCGTCCACAAAATGAAAACGACCCCTCTTCTAGTGGCCCCCACTGGCCTATACTTGCTCCCCCCTGTCCCCAAAGGTCTGCAGGGCAGGGCCAGGACCTGGACTTGCGTCTGATTTCCCCTTCTTCGCTCTTGTCTCTGCAGGACTCTACGAAGCCTGACCTGTTCTCGGTTCTAAATCTGGCCACGCGGGGGCAGGGCCCAGCCAGGCCAGGGCCATGGCCTTGAGGACGGTCTGCCCAGGCCCTGGGAACCGCTGGGGGGATGGGAGCCAGCGCCCTGCACCTGCGGGTGCCAGCAGCTAGGTTGTCTCTTGGCCATTGGGCACCCCTACTTCCTTCTCCCCAGGCAGGCCCTGAGCCACAGCCCCCGCCCCGCCCCCACCCCACCCCAGGGTTCTGGCCGAGGGCAGGGAAGGCACAGCTCATGCCCTCCTTCCCCAGACCCTGGAGAGGGCACAGTCCCAGAGTCTAGAGAGTGGCATGGCCCAGAAGATGTTAATCACCTTCTGAGCCGAGCTAGATGGCCAGAGTGTGAAGAAGGCTGGGCCTTCCTAACCTTGGAGCCTGCTGGCCACCTCCAGGGCTGGGGAAAAGGAAGCCAGAGCTGCACTGGGGGTGGGGGAAGGGGTGGGGGGAGGGCCTTCTCTGCAGGTGGGAGTGTTCCGCAGGCCTCATAACCCAACTTTGCTAGGGGGAAGGGGGTCTTGAGGTGCCGAGGTAGGAGGGTGACCTTGTGTTCTCTTTGGCCAGTGGCGCCAGACAGGGTAGGTCCGCGAGCTGGAGCCGACGACCAGGGCTGGGCTAAGTAGAATAGCTCCCAGCTCTGGGCTCCAGGTGCCTTCCTCCCTGTCCAGGTGACCCCCTACCCTGGCACTGAGTGGGCTCTGAGCCTGCTAGGGGCTGCAGCAAGGCCCCAGTCCCCCATAGGGACCACCCATCATGACCCCCCGAGCCTGGCAGCCAGGCCGGGACCCCAGTTCTCCACCCAGCCCGTGGGACACATAGACTGTGGGGTGGGGGCGACAGGCCCTGGGATGCACCGCAGGCAACGGGACCCAGCCGCCAGGTGAGCTCCCTGCCTCCCAGGCGGTCGGCACTCACCTGTGGTCGGAAGCAGCAGAGGCTGAGGCCAGTGAGAAACCGAGCAGGGCAGGGAGCGCCTTGGCCATCAGGGGTGGCAAGCCGGGCGCAAGATCGGGCACCCCCAAGGCCATGGGAGCTCCTCCGTGTTGGAATTCAGACAGGGAGGCAGCTGTGGGCTGCGGGGACGCAGAGGCCCGGCGCTTCCCCGCCTCTGCCCCTTCCGAGCCCTGCTCTGTTGAGCTTTCCCGGGGGAGCCGGGGTGGCACCCACCACGCGCCCCTCGCCAGCCGGAGGGCCTCTGCCAGGACCCCAGGGTCTCGGTGTTGGCTGCTCCGCCGCTGCGGGTTCACCTCTGTTCGGTGAGGTCTGCAGGTCTCCGCGAGGCGCCGCCGGCCTCACGGCACAGCGAACGGGGAGCGGCCGCACAGACCCGCATCAAGGCTCGGCCTCTGCCCTGCTCGGCGGCTCCCGGCCCTGCAGCCCGGCTGAGCTCCCGCACGAGGAAGCGCCGGAGTCGGCGCCTCCTTTTGCCCCCGTCTCCTTCTCGAATCCCAGGCACAGTCGAAGGAGGAATCCTCACCGTCCCCACCAGGGCCCGGGCCCGGACACCCCGCCCGACCCGCTGCGTTGGGGGGGGGGGTCGCCGGGCGGAAGCCCCGGGCCGGCTCCCGGCCGCTCTCTGCCACCTGCTCCGCCGGCCCTTCCTCCCGCGACGCACCTGGGCCGCGAGAGGCCCCTTCCCCGAAGGTGGCCCAGCGCGGGGGCTCGCGCCGCCGGGTACTCACCTGGGGCCCGCGGAGGCGGGGGTGCGCGGGCGCGCCCCGGGGCGGCGAGGGCCGGGGCTCCCGGGGTCCGGCGGCTGCTCCCGGCGGCTCCGCGCGGACCGAGGGCGGCGGGTCCGAGTTCCACCCGCGGGGCTGCGGCGGAGCGCGGCGCGGGCGGCGCCGCCGCGGTGTTTTTGAGCCGCGGAGCCCGGGGCGGCGGCGCGGGGGTGGGGGCGGAGGGGAGGGGCGGGAGCCGGGCAGGCCCGAGGGGGGC
>PISW01010048.1:29551-53968 GCA_004023785.1 Mungos mungo
GGAGAGCCCCCCAATCCCGCGCCGAGGCGGCGGCAGCGACGGCGGCGCGACGATGAGGATGATGAATACATTGCAAAGTTTTTTTGGCCCCGGCGAGGGGTGTCAGATTGAGTGCTCTGTGCGCATGTGCGAAGGTGTCCAAACTGACAATGCTGGGGAGATGAAGATAGTGTGTAGCTGCTTCTGGACTCGAGGAGGAGGAGAGAGATTCCGCGAGCCGACACCATGCGATCCAAGGCGAGGGCGAGGAAGCTAGCCAAAAGTAAGTCTCCCGCGCTCGGCCGCGCCGCGCCGCCGGGTCCGGGCCGCGGGGCCGGGGCGCCCGGGCCAGGGGTGCGCGTCGGGGCGCGGCCGGCGCTCCTGGGGCTCCCGGCCCTCGGATCGGCCGCGCGGCCCGGGGGCCGCTCCGCCTCCCGCGCTCCGGGGCGGCCGGGCTCGGCGCAGAAGCTCGGGGCGCCCGGGCCGCGCGCTCCCCGAAGGCGCCGGCCCCCTCCTCGCGAACCCCCTCCCCGCCCCCCCCCCCACCAGTGTCAGGCGCTCGGGCCCGGGAACCCGAGGCGCGCGGTGGGGGCCGGGGAGGGGGGCGGAGGGGGAGGGCTGGGGGTGGAGGGGAGCGAAAAGCGAAAGTTAGCGAAAAGTTGACGAAAGGGTAGAGCAACTTTTTCCTCCTCGCTCGCTCTCTCCCTCTCTCTCTCGGAGTGGCTCTCAGTCCTGGTCAAATCATATTCCGGGCTTTTGAAATAGTGGGCGCTAGAGCACCGCCTTTGGCGTCCGCCAGCTGGGCGCAGAGGAGGGAGACCCCGAGCCGGGGAGGGGGCGGAGGAGGGGGCGCGGGCCGGCGTCCACCCCGCTTCGCCGGCGCAGGGGCAGGGGTGGCGGCGGCGGGACGGCCTCGGCCACTCGGGGAGCAAGATGGAGACGCTTCCCCGGGCTTGGGGACTGCGGCCGGGAAGTTTATTCCCGACTGGTGCCCCGCGCGGGGCGGGCGCTCCTCCGCGGCTCGGGCGGCCCCGGCGCGGGTGCCTCCGGCAGGACGGTCCCCCGCCCGCCGCCTTCCGCCCCGCCGCCGCCGCCGCCGCCGCCCTCGGCCCCGCTCGGCCCCTGCCCCGCGTCGCCCGGCACAGCCTGGAGGCCCGGCGGGGACGGAGCTGCCCCCGGCGACGCTGCCCGGTCCCCGGCCTTACTTTCTCTTTCGTTCCGTCTCGGGCCGAGCCCCAGGCTCCGCGCGCCCGGCCCGCCGCCGCCCGGGTCCTCGCCGCCGGCCCGGTGCGCCCCGGCGCCCGCCGCCGCCGCCCGCCGCCGCCTCGGGGCCGCCCTGCGCCCTCCGCGCCCCGGCCGCCGGCGCCTCGGGCAGGGAGGCCCGCGGGCCCGGGAGGAGGGCAGGTGGGAGCGGCGGCGCCGCGGCCGGGCGAGCGCGGCTCCCGACGCCGAGGCCCGGCTGCAGCGAAGCGCCGAGCGCCGCGCGGAGAGGAGCCCGCGCCGCCCGCGCCCGCCGCCCCCTCCTCCGCCGGCCGGCCGCCCGCCCGCCCGCCCGCGGCCGGGGCGCCCGGCCCGCTCCCCCTCGGGCTCCGCGCGCGACCACCAGGCCGTTGGGCCCTCTCCTCTTGGGCCCGGCCCGGCCCGGCCGAGCTTCCCCGCACCGGGGCCGAGCCCCTGAGCGGGAGCCCCGGTGGGCCGGCAACTCCCGACACTTTCCCGGAGAAGTTCTGCTCCGTTGATTGGGCCGCCCGGCTCCCCGCGGATGGCAGCCCCGCGGCGGGAGGCCAGGCATCCGCCGCTCGCCCTGGGGGAAAAGCAGCTCCCCGGCTTCTGCAGGGCGCCCCGGAGGCCCCCCCTCGCCGGGGCTGGTGGGGCTGCTCCTCGACGCTCCCCTCTGCAGCCCCTCTCGTCTGCCTGGCGCTCAGAGCCTCAGCCGCCTCCACCGCCTGTGACCTCTGGCCCCTCTTGGTGCGAACAAGGCCCCAGTGTCTGTGGCTGGTGCACTACCTGTGGGCCGGAGGGCCGTGGGACGTGGGTGTCCCCTGCACTTGGGGTCTCTGGGTGAGCTCAGCAGGTTTCCTCAGAGTCCCGCCCTGGGGCTATGGAAGGGGCCGCAGCCAGAAAGTGGGAAGCCCGGCGCTCGCTCTGGGCCTTCGCTGCGAAGGAGAGGCGGGCTCGGTGCCCCCAGAGCAGCCCCGGGCTCAGCCAGCATCCCGCACCCCTCGGGCCACCCGTCTGGCTCTCCGCTCTCTGTCTGCTCCACCCCGGACAGGTGGGGAAGCTTGAGCGGCCGGCTCGTCGCAGGACCCAGACCGGGTGCCCAGCGGCGGCCGCAGCCTAGCCTGAGGCCAGGGAGCCAGATCCGAGGGTGGGGCAGAGCCCGGGGCTCCCCTTCCTGGGAGTCCTTCGTGAGGAAAAGCCCAGCACAGTGCGACTGTCAGGCCCAGACCCAGCTGGAGCCCGTGCTGGGGCATGCCCCTCGCAGCCCTCCCCAGGCGGGTGGCCCAGGCAGGCACAGGGCGCCCGATCCGCTGCGGAAGTTCATTTCACCCAGCGATATTTTAAGCAGATGTGGACGTCCCCACGGACCTGACTCCATTACCTGAGGTGGCAGGGCAGCCCCAGGGCGGCCAACAGAACCCCACCCCACCTCGAGGCCACATCCTGGCCAGGGACAGGGGCTGGGGGAGGAACAAGGGGTCATGGTCATAAGGCCAGTCTGCAAGGCTGGCCGGGCCTGAGGCCACACGAAGGATAGCCTGGTCAGCGAGCCTCGGTCCCGGAGTCGGAGCTCGGGGGCTGCCCTGGAGGGTGCAGCTGGGGCTGTGATTTCGTTTGTATTTCCCGGGGACCCCACTCCAGGGGACTCCCCTGCTGGGCCTGCGTGTTTACTGAGTTGGCAGCACCTTTGGGGCCCCCGCTGGGGGCTCTGACTTGAGGGCAGAGGCCACTGAGGGGCTCACCGTCTCCTCAATGTGAGCCCAGACAGCTGAGGGCCGAGTGAAGACGGGCAGGGGGTCCCCCAGAGTCCCCTCGCACTGGCCGGGGCACCGCTGGCCTGTGGGGAATTGAGGCCGTCCCTGCACTGCGTTTAAAAATGAAATGCCTAACAAAAGCTTCGTGTGTTTCTGCCACTGTTGAGTCGGGAGCAGGTGGGGGGTCAACAGAGCCAAGGTGTCCTCCTCCTGACCTAGCACAGCTGGGGGGCCCCGTGCAGGGGAAGAGGTGCCCCCAGAGACTGTGTCCGGTCAAGGTCCCCATGAGCGCAGTGCCTGAGACCCGATCCCTTGGGTGCACAGACTCCTAGACACTCGTATTCCAGGCCCGGGGTGCGTGTCCTCTGAGTGCCCCCCGCCCGGCCCCTGGAGCGGAGCTGGGGGGTCGCGGCCTCCGCCCGATGCCCAGCTTGGTGTGTCTTGTGCGTGTGCTCCAGAGCCGTGCAAGCGAGGAAGGTGCGTGTGCGACACAGGGTGCGGGGAGCCCGGCTGGAGGCTGAGCTCCTTGTCCCCGGCCGAAACCGGCTGGGCTCCGGCGCCGCTGGGCCCGGCCCCCGCCCCCCGCCCGGCCGCCAGGGGAAGCGGGTCCCCTACCACCAGTTCTGCGTCCCCGGAGCCAGGCCAGCGGCCTCGCGTCCGGCCGCCTGCAAGGGTGGCGGTGCCAGGAGACGGCCGGCCGTAGTGGAGTGTCCGCCCCGCTTCGGGCGAAAACTCGGAGGCTGCGGTGGAGGGGCGGGGTGCAGGGCTGGCAGCCAAGGCCAGGTGCCCCGCGGCGGGGCGCTGAGTGCCTGGGGCTCCGGCTTCGACACCGGCCCTGCGGGTGTGCCCGGGCGCCCAGGCCTGTGGGCAGGGGCGGATGCCAAGTGCTGTTGGTTGAGTGACCTCTGAGCGGGCTCCCAGGAGAAGGGCACTGGCTGTGCCCTAAGGTCCCCACCAGGCCGCCCTGCACTTCCCGGCGGGCTGCTGGTCCGGAGCAGGTGCGGGCTGGGCCTCCCGCCCCACCGGCCCCATGGCCCCAAGCGTCGTGAGATCCCCTTCTAGGCACAGCTCGGGAGCTGGTCCCTAGGCGGGTGCCGGCGGTGGGGCCGGCCAGAGGCTCCCCCCACTGGGCCCCAGGGGGAGGCCACCAGCTCGCAGGGCGGCTGTGGGCTCTATTAGCCCCCTGTTTTATTCAATTAGGAGGCAATTAGGGATCCTTGGGGGGCTGGGGCTGGTAATTAAGGTGATGTATAATTAGAGTTTCAACAAAAATTATCCAGGATTAAAAATCTTTTGAATAATTTCGTTTAAAAATTTCAAACGGCGTTAGAGACAATTGATCAGGTTTTGAATCAAACCCGCGTAACAAATCTTGGACGCCGCAGTTCCCGTAGCGGGTGCGGGAGGACAAGCGGCGGCCTGGGCGCTGTCCCCCTGCGGAGAAGAAACTTGGCGAGGGGACAGAAGAGCCCGGCCTCGCGGCGCGGTACGGCGGCGGTTGCGTGCGCGCAGGGGCTGCAGCCGGCGTGGCCGGCGGGGCGTGGAGCGCAGGGACCCTGGGCTGAGCGGAGGGCTGCGAAGCCCCCGTTCTCCGCGCGCTCAGGGTCCCGGAAACGACCGTTCAGGCCGAACCGCGCAGCCGGTCTCCTGGCGGCGCGCGGCGCGGCGGGGCCGGGGCGCCCCTCACCCCAGCCCAGCCCTCGCGCGCTGCCCTCCTCCTCCAGGGCCGCGGCCAGTCCCCCAGGGTCTCCACCGCTCAGTTTCCTGGATGGAGGAGGGCGGGCTCTCCCTGACTCTTGACCCTGACCCAGACTCTGTGTGTGTGGGGCAGGCCGGCGTCCCCATCGAGGTGGCTTTGCGGACCTGGGCGCGCAGAGCCTCCGGGAGTGCTTGGGGAGCCTGGGTCAGCGGGCGGTGTGGGGAGGGGGGAGATGGCGAGGGGAGCGCAGGGTGGAGGTGAGGCTTTGCAGGATCCATCAATCAGGCCTTTGGGGTGCATCCTCAGCTCCGCCCAAAGCCCCAGGGAGCATCCGCCCCGAGCACCTGCCCCAGGAGGCCCAGAGTGACTCGGCCAGAGCTGGGCCTGAGCTGCTGCCCCGTCCCTGCTTCAGCTGCAGCCTCTGGAGACAGGGGACGGCCCAGGATCTCTTAAAGGCGCTCTTGGTCCACTTTCTAGGCATGACCCCACTTCCTTGCACTGACCTGGGGAGGAGGGAATTTGGCCTCGTGGGCACCACTCTTAGTGGTAAAAACTCTCAAACACAGAGAGGTCAAGTAGCCCATTCAACGTCACACAGCAAGTTAGAGATGAAACAGAATGCCACTTGAGTGAAGCTCCCGGAGGGTTCTCAGCTCACACCGCCTCCCTGCCCCCTTCCTCTGGGTCCTGCAGGCTGCAGTCAATTCCACAGGAGCTTTGTTTTTTTCTTAAATGTCTCAAGGTTTGAGTATTCTCCCAAGGCCAGTGCTTGCTTGTAACAGGTCTGGTCTTTAAAAAGCCAGGAACACATCAGGGTCCTTACAGCCTGTGAATGCAACCAGCTAACCGTTGTCAGCCTCCTCCAGACCGGGTTCTCTTTGCCTGGGTCTGGACTCCTCTGGGCAGGACGCTTGCCCTGGGCTTTTCCAGCCCGTGTCTCCGGGGTGTCCTCTCAGGGCAGGCGCAGAGTAAGCGGACGTGCGGACCGGGGTCGGCCTCCAGCGCACCCCTAGGTGCTGCCTTCCGCCCAAGCAGAGGCAGGAGGTGTGTGGGGGGGGGGACTGCCTGCCTACCCTCCCGCTGCCACCCCAAATCTGGAGGGAAATAATCACTGCCCCTCCCCCAAGGCACTCGGGGGGAGGTGGATGGAGGCCGCCGCCGCTGCTGTGTGGACCTGAGCCACTGGGTGGGAGGGACTGGCGGCTGTCGATGGAGGTCCAGCCCGGAACCCGCCGATCTTCCCCCAGCCTGGGCACCTCGCGGGCTGCCGCCTGGGCCGTGGCACCCATGCGAGGCTGCCCAGCACTCCTGAGCTTTTGTGGGCCCCCGGATGACCGGAAGGCCTCTTCCTGCCCTGCCACTCTCCCTCTGGGCGTTTCTGCCATCGAATCCTTGGCTGGCCCGCCTGGCCGGCCTCTCCCGAGACCCGGGAACAATGTCCCAGAGCTCACAGAGCGCGGTGCCTCAGCTCCGAGATACATATTTGTTTAATAGTTAACATTCTGTGCAAAAAAGGAGGGAAGTCAGATTCTGGTGAAGGCTTTGCTTATTTTATATCCACTATAACTATTTCTGTCCATGAAAATTGGCTTAATTATATCAATGGAATGTTTCTTTTTCAATTCTGTATGCAATTAGTCCATCTCGCTGGCTGCAATTTATTTTAATAAAAAAATAAACCGGTGGTGTGTTCAGTTCCTCGTCCCCTGGGGACAAATGCGATTGGTGTGTTTAATTTCATTAACTACAATGCGGCCTACTGGAAAAATGTATAAAATCAGCTTTCTACAGCTTAAACACTGGCCTTTGAAACAAATCATTATTGCATTAGCTGTCACACTGGTAATTCTAGAATCTAAGGAAAAAAATATATTATGGCTGTTTTTACAACCCTTTGCAAATGCACTGTTCAAATAATTTACAATCAGTTTAAAACATGGCTGGGTCCTGGTGAATATTTTCTCTCCTCTATCTAAGGCCCTGCCTTATCCTGCGTCCATGTTACATACTGACGCCTGTGCCACTTGCAACCCCAAATACGCGTCCTTCAGGCCGGAGACGGTGGTGACACGGGGCCACCTTTCTGTTCCGGTCTGACCCGGTCTGGAGGTAGATTATCGCGTGTCACAAGACTCATCGGAAATCCGCCACGGGCCAGAGGGGACCCCAGAGGCTGGAGCCGCAGACCTTCCCCTCCCTCGGCCCCGGCGGGTGGACAGATCCAGGAACTATGCCCGGCTTCAGGGTTCTACGGGCCTGGGAGCGAACCCCGCCCCCTGCCCCCGGACGGTGGTGTTTCTTGCTCCAGCTTGGGGAAGCCGGGAGCAGCTTCTGCTGTGCGCTCGGGGACATCCTGCTCAGGAAAGGGGGTGGTGACCCCACACATAGGCTTCCTGAGCCCGACGTGAGGGTTCTCCACAAAGGTCACCAGTCTCCTGCTGCTTCTGTGACCGCACTTCCGGGGCGGGGTGTGCCCTCAGTCTGCGCCCCTGGAGCGTGTAGTCTTTGCGGGATCGGCATTATCTGTGGGCCTGAGCTGACCCCGCGCAGGTGGCGTGGCTGGTGATGGGGGTGGGGGTGGCCTGGATGGATCTGGGCGCAGGGTGGTGAGGAAAGCCCAGGGCTCCTCGGGGGCTCCTGGCTCTCAGGTGACCTTTGAGTTGACCGAAGGCCCTGCTGAGCAGGTGTGGGGGTGGGGAGGGAAGAGCCTCGTCCTCCCCATGCCCAGGCAGTGCCCCGGGGCAGTGGCAGGAAGAAGGGGGCTCGGTCAGCTCCCTTCGAGGTGGGGACCAGGCCGCTGAGCCTGCAAGGGGTTCCCAGGCCCCACAGGTGGACTTGTAGGGAGTTCCTGGGGCTGCCCATGGGCGCTTCCGGCCCCATGAAGGCCTAACCCCTGGCCCTACTCGGTGGCCGCCTGACTCACCCGGACACATTCATATGCTCTTCCTCTGTGGTGACGGGAGGACATGGAGGGGGACAGAGGCACAACGTCCTGAGGTCTGGGATGTGGCCCCTGGGTCTGCGGGTGCCCGGCCGGGTCTCCCCAGATCCATGATTCCGGGGACGTGACCTCCACGTGCCCAGGGTGTCTCCAAGGGCCGGCCATTCTAGGTGCTGCCGAGATGAGGCATAAACGGCTTTGTCTACTTTCCTGCTTTATTTAGAAAGAGTAACAAAGCTGAATGCTCCTGCAAGTATCGAGCCCTGGACCTGGACGCTGCCCTCGGGGCCGCCGGGGGGCAGGCCGGGGGCTCCCTGTCCTGGCCCCAGGAGCCCGGCTTCACCCTGCATGCACCCCTTTCCTGACCCACGCCCTGCCCTTGCTGCCCCTGTGCCCCCACCTCCCTGCCACTGCACCTCCTCTCACTACTTCCCTCTGAGCAAAGGCCTCCCGCCACCACAGAGGCCTGCGTGCATCTGCATCCTACTCGTCCCCCGCCCTCGAGCAGGCATGACTGCATGGAAGGTTCTGGAAGGGTCCAGCATGGTGTTGGGGGGGGGGTCCTGGGGCCGGGTAGGGGTGAGGCAGAATTCATGGCCTGTTGAGACCCGCAGTCAGAGCTGGGGTTTTGTCCCCTGTGTCTGTTCAGGAGGCACTTTGTGGGTCCCCAGGGGGCCCACGGCAGGTAGGGGCCTGCAGGCCTGCGTTTGCACACCAGCCTGGCCGAGGTGCGAGGCCCTACTGCCCGGAGGTCTGCTCGGCTCCAGCAAAGGCCGAAATAAAACACACGTGCGAGATCCTCAGCTTGCGATTTTATTCTCAAACCGGGGAGCTGGGGCGCTGGGTCTGATCTGGCCCCTCCGACTCACAGCCAGGCGCTCGCCGGCCCCGAGGCCACCCCTCCCTCCTGCGGCCTTCCCAGCCTTTTCCATCCTCTGTCCACCTCCGGTTCCAGCGGCGGGCGGCATCTGTCAGCTCTCCTCTCGTTAGAGCCCCCCGCTCCCCGACCCCCACTCCTGAAGGACGTCAGGGTCCTCTGTTGGTTTCGGGAGCTCGGTCCCATCTGTCTGCTCCTTCCTGCCCCTGGGGCGGAGCACGCGGTCCCTGGGCCTACTGTGTGCAGGGCTCAGACGTGCCACACGGTTGCAGGACGCCCCGCTGTGGGGTGGCCTCCCAGAGGCCTGTGTCGTCCCTCTCCATGCTCTGAGCGACATGATGAGTCTGGGGGTTCACGGGTCGCTGCCCCGGGGTCTGGGCTTCCGAGTCCAAGCTGTTTGGACGGGGGGGAAGCCAGATCAGACCAACAGGCCACCCCCGATCTCAGCACGTCCGGGGGCAAACCCTCCTGGGCCGTCCCTGGCCTTGCGTCCGCGCCGGAGGGGTGGCTGGACCCCCACCTAGGGGCTCTGTTTCAGTTTAAAAAGGCCAAACGGCGGCGGCATGTGGGAGAGATGCTCGGAGAGGAGCTCCGGCCGTTTGTCTTTGCTTCTGTGCGTCCCTCTGTTTTACATTCAGCAGCTCGCTTGGTCCGCTCGCCGCTGGCACCCACGGCGGGCAGGGCGCCTCGGACGTCCGAGCACGGGGAGGGGGCGCCTGGGTCGACGCGGATGAAGGCGGACGCGCTGTGGCCGGAAGCCCCTTCCTGGGACACCGTTTAATCCCTGTATCTATATTCGGAAGCTGGTAGTCGATATTATGCCGAAATATGGATTTACATAATAGACTCCCAGGGCCCCTTCTGGCCGCGTCCCGGAGGGAAGGGGCCTGCGTTTAAAGGCGCTCAGACATTTGTATCTGCTCAATGGGCTGTAACAGCCTCTTCAGGGAGGCCCGGCCACGTCGGTCCATAAAACATTTAAACAAAGACTGGAAATTATGCTCACCGGAAGAGCCCGAACGGTGAGCTCGGGAGAGCCCTGCCCGCCGACCCTCGGGCGCCCCCCATGCCACCTCCCTCCCTGCCACGGCCTGGGCTGCGAAGGTCCAGACTCGGGCCATTTCCCCAGACTTCACGTCTTTACCAGCAGCCTGTTCTCTCCCTCAGTCCCGGGGAGAGCGATGCCCTCAGGTCCTCACTGCGTCAGAAACCAGCCTCTCCGGCTTATGCTGACCCGGCCAGCGTCTCTAGCCGGCAGGTTCGCCGTGGCTGTGGGTCTCCCCAGCTGGCCCAGCGGGCCGTGTCGTCAGGGTTAAATCCTGACTGTTTGTGGGGCGGCACCGTGCTGCCGGGGGTCCCGGGGTCCCCTGCGGAGGGGGGTTTATGAGCTGCCTTGGGTCATAGAGACCAGCACGGGCGCAGCGTGCCCACCGGCTGTGCCCCTTCCTCCCGGCTGCCACCGGCTTGTGCCAAGACGCTTCCCTGTGGGGACCCGGCTTTCCTTGCAAACTGCCCCCAGCTCTCGTCCCCTGGAAATCAGTGCATTCTTAAACCGCCTGAAAGCGGGGGGCCATTGCTGGCGGAGGGGGACGCGGCCCCGGGCACAGCCCCTGCCTCTGGTCAATGTGCAGAGATGGCCCCGGAGCGTGCGGATGCGCCCGCTGTGCAGGTGCGGGCGTGGGTCTCGTGTGTGAGGGACACTCACCCTCAGGCCCTTCTCTCATTTTGATAGTGACGTTGGACCGTCTCTGCCCACTCGTGCTTTGCACAGAGACCCCCCCCCCACCCCAAACTGCTCAGTCCTCCGCGAAGTCTGGACCGGCGGCTGCAGCTGGTTGTGGGGGGAGAAGGGAAGGGAATGGACAAGTTCAAAGGTGGAGAGCAGGCAGTCAGTGAGCACTTGCCCGCACGTTTATAACCCCCCGGAAGAAACAAAGAGGAGAAGGAGCTGTTTGGATAATCCTGGGCCCTCGCGCTCACATTTAGAAAAATTAGGGCCTCTTGAAAAATTACAGAACTGTGCCGCAGTGTCAGGTTCCAAGGTCATGACGAGTCTGTGTGCGAAAATATTCAATGGCAGCGACACTCCTGTGAACGCCTCTCTGAACCGGGCATTCCGTTCCCGGCTCGGGCGGGGCGCGGAGCTGGTGACTGGCAAAATACAAATGGTGTCATAAAACGTGGGGGGCTCCAGCCGGACTCTGCTCTCCGGTCAGGTTCTCGACCTCGGCCCGTCCAGCCATTCCTTGTCTTTAATGAAACAGCCCGACGATGTGGCTGATTATTTATTTATCACGTTAGCAGGAGGAAAGCTGTCAGAGACAGATCGATTTTTCCGGGGAAGTGATTTGACGTTACTTTGGAAATAAGACCGCTAAGCTATGGCGCGCGCCGTGCTCCGTGCTCCCAGGTGCACGCAGCGGCTCTGTGGACTGGCCGAGTCCGGAGCTCGGGCCAGCAGCCTGGCTCCCCTCCCGAGCGGGAGGACTCATCAACGGATTTCTGTCCCAGGAGTGTGGGCGACGTCTTCCCGGCCAATGAGATCCGAGCAGCAACAAGTCAGTCAGGGACAAGGGGAGACGCTCCGTGTCTCCACCGAGCCTGTGGAGACGCGGCCTCTCTGACAATAGCCGGCGAGATGGGGGCCCCCGCCGGCCACGGGGAGCCCTCAGCCGTGCTCAGGGAGCCCCTGCGTGCGCGCGCGTGCGGGGACGGAATGGTGCGGTTCGGTGCAGGCACACTCGCCGGGGAACAAAAGGACTCCACAGCCTGCGGAAAGCCGTCCCCAGGGAGCCCGGGGGGCCGAGAGCCGGCCCTGGAGGGGTTCTCCTTTCCCGGCTGGGAGTCCGGACCGCAAAGCAAAGGGGCCCCGGGAGTCTTAACTTTCTCTCCATGGAAGGTGTTAATCTTACCTTCCAAAGGTTAGATAAAGCGGTTCAAAGCTGTTTGTTATTGAATCTCATCTGCTAATTACCGTGGCGGCCTTGGTCCGGGGCCGTCTGGGCCGCACCGCGTGGCCCCCGCGGCTGGCAGCCTGGAGAGGGGTCATTCTTTGCTGCAACCCAAGAGCTCCCTCGCGGGGGTTTTAGGTTGCGTCCGATACTGACAGCGTGCCTGCGTTCGAGGGGGAGGGGCCGTGGCCACGCGGTGAGAAGCCCATTGCCCCGGCGGGGTCCTGCGTGCCCCTCGGGAGCCCCTCCTCGACCCCCAGACTCCGCCTGGCACCGTGAGGGGGAGGGCCGGGTGGAGGAACGCGTCGCCTGGCCTTCTGTGACAAAGAACCCGACTCCTCATTCCCCGGGCTGGGCCTCAGAGTGGGGTGGGGGTCGGGGGTGTGCGTGTGCAGGGAAGCGGCCCACAGACACCTCGGCGAGGCCCACGGTGGGCTTCGTGGGATGCCGGGAACTCCTGGGGGCCGTGCCCACCACGCCGGCCCCACCACAGGGCGTGTGGGAGGGCGACCAGGGGCCATGACGCCTCCTCCCATCGAACCTCCCCCGCTTCCCCCACCTGGCCCAGGGGCAGAGGCCTCCAGCAGGCAGGCCCGGGGTGGGGGGATGGAGCCAAGGCACCCCAGGGATGGTGGCGGACACCCCCATGAGTGACCCTGCTGGGCACCTCGGGCCTGAGGGCCCCCTGCTCCAGGCCTCAGAGTCAGTCTTGGTCTTCACGTTCCAGATTCCAAACTGCACGAGCATGAGTGGCTCTGTCACATCGGCTGACCTTGGACAGAGCAAAGGAACCTGGTGGAACTCCTGCTGGCAGAGCTTTGCTGCCTGGCGCCTGGGCCAGGAAGGCTGGCTCTGGGGTCCCTGTGCCCCCGGCATCCGGTCAGGGCGGTCCCAGGGATTGCACGCCCCCTGTCTGTCCGGCAAGAGCCCCTCCAGGCCAGCCTGACCCTCCACGTGGAGTCAGCCTTGGCCGAGGCTGAGAGAGACAGGACATGTGCTTTGGGTCCCAACGTGCTGGGCTCCAAGAACAGTCCCCGAGGAGGCCCTGGCCAAGGGTGAGTTTAGTCTGAGAGCTGAGGATGGGCCCCCAGGAAACCAGGGCTGGACTGGGGGACACACACTGGTCACTGTCACTGCACAGGCGTCCTTGCAGGGCGGCTCCCCGGCTTCCTGACCTGCCCCGTCTCTGCGGGGTCAGGACTCAGCAGGGGCCGAGGGCGGTGCCACCGACCCTCCATCCCCAGCACGTCCCGCCCAAGCTGCAGGGCCCGCTGTCTCTCCAGGACCCAGTGAGGCGGGTGTGGGGGGTCAGTCCCCCCTCTGTCCCTTCCAGGCCACGAGAAGGGCCAGACTGGGTGTCAGGAGGACATTCCGTCGGCGCGTTTGGTGGGAGTGAGCCCACACCTCTCTCCTCGTCTCGGGGCAGGATGGTCACGGCACCCTGAGCGGCTCCGACAGACCCGGGCGAGAGGCAGAGGCTGGGGTGGCGTGTGAGGCCGCAGAGGTGGCCCCAGTTCTGCTCTGGTGTCTTCGTTAGCAGCTCTTTGGGGTTTCTGGAACTTTCTTGCACCTGGCTGAAGGCAGATGTGTGTGAGCGTGTGGGGCGGTGGTCTCGGGGTGTGGCCTACAGCCTGGGAGGCTCATCTGAAATGATGTTTGATGAGTGTGGGGGGAGGGGAGGGGACGTGCGGGTCTGGTCCTGGGCGGAGGCTCCCGGCCTGAGGAGCCGTGCCTGCCGTCCGCGAGCTGGCGCCGTCCGTGTCTTTACTGGATTCGGGACCCGTCGCCCAAGTTCCCGGGAGAAGAGCCCGGGGCCGCAAGGAACTGAGCCGCCAGAGCCCGGCGCCCCCGGCCGGGGAAGGGGTGACCGTCTCTGCAGGACCCTGACATTTGCTTAGCTTTCCACTGGGGGATCTTGGGGTGCTGCGTGGCAGGTCCCAGACCTAAAAGGAGAGAAGCTGCTTCTCTGTCTCTGCTGTCATCCAGCTGTCATTGTCCTTCGGGGTGTCTGCACATCCACAGGGACGAGCTTGGGGCTTGCGCAGGGGACCACGGGGCAGTGGGGCTTTCCTGTAAGCAGTGTGTGCGTGCCTCACACTGCCCCGCACGTGTGCGCGCGTGTGCAGGGACCCCCCACGTGTGTGCACGTGTGCAGGGACCCCCACGTGTGTGCGTGTGTGCAGGGACCCCCCCACGTGTGTGCACGTGTGCGGGGACCCCACGTGTGTGCGCGTGTGCGGGGACCCCACGTGTGTGCGCGTGTGCGGGGACCCCACGTGTGTGCGCGTGTGTGGGGACCCCCCACGAGTGTGCACGTGTGCGGGGACCCGACGTGTGTGCGCGTGTGCGGGGACTCCCACGTGTGTGCGCGTGTGCAGGGACCCCCCAACGTGTGTGCACGTGTGCAGGGACCCCCACATGTGTGCGTGTGTGCAGGGACCCCCCCACGTGTGTGCACGTGTGCAGGAACCCCCACATGTGTGCGTGTGTGCAGGGACCCCCCACGTGTGTGTACGTGTGCAGGAACCCCCACGTGCACGCACACTGGACACTTCATGAGACCCCTGTGTAGATATCAGAGCAGAGCCCGTTTTGGGTGGTGAGGGACCCTCCTCCAGGGAGCCCTCACTGGGTCCCCAGGCCCCAAAATGGATGTGAGAGGAGAGGGCGGCAGGGGCAGCCGAGTCCAAGCCCTCGTCCACGGGCCCCTGCAGGACAAAGGGTCTTGGCATCGCTGGGCCTGGGGACAGGCCCTTCCCTCATCCCTCGTCAGGGACAGCGGTCCTCAAGGGCCCTGGGGTGTCGGGGGCCCTTCCCTCTAGGGCGGGGCGGGCGGTGGCCTCCGAAAGCAGCAGGGGACGGGCTGGATCTGGTGTCATGCAGCCGGGAGCAGGGGCACAGGGTCCCCTCTGGCCCTTTCAAAGGGACATTCGATCTGAACCCTGGGGCCCAGTAAGGAGATTCCCTGGACCCAGTGCGGTGGGAGTCCGCACTCTCAGCACTGGAGAAAGCAGGGGACTCTGGCATGAGCCCTTTGTGGGATTATCCGCCCCCTGGGAGGCGTGGAATGTCGGGGTGAGAGGCCCTGGCGATAGAGAGCTCCCCAAGGCCCCCGATAAAGCGGGTGCTTTCTGCGGCCGCTCCGTCGCCGAAATTTGAGGTGCAGACCCAGAGTGGAGGCCGCTGGCCCGGGACACTTGAGCCAGGGAGGCACCGTCCGCTCTGCCCTCGCTCCGGAGAATTTGAGTCCCGGCCGCATCTGCCGCTGCCGACACCCAGGGCTCCTGCCCGCTCAGGAAACAAAGTCTGGAGAGGCCGGGCCGTGTCTGGGGGCCCAGACCGGGCTGTCTGGGGGCGTCCGTGGGCTTCCGCGGCGGAGCGCAGGCCGGCAGCTGGCGGGTGCCCGTCCGCAGGCTGCAGTGGGACGTGCCCGGTGTATCCACGCACGCTGGCCGGGCTTTGGAGAGCTTGGGGTTTGCTTCCACGGGGCATCCAGGCCCCGTTTCCTGCCCCCTCTGTCCCCAGTTCATTCCTGTCCTGGTCCGTGGACAGGGGCGCGTCTCACTGTTCCAGGGGCTGGTGCCCAGGACCCGCCGCTGACCCTCTCCAGGCCCAGGTGGAACGGGAGCACCAACCGTGCACGTGGGCGGCGTGGCAGCCTGGAAGAGACGTGGCCACGGATGGGCCACGCGGGGAAGACCTGAGGGTCCTCTAGAGCTGCCGGGACTGGTCTCCGCCTCATGGGGTCGGAGTCCCCCCGCAGCCCGAGGACGAAGCTTCGTCCCGCCACCAGCGGAGTCTGGGAGGATCACGGAGACCAGGGATGGGTCCGTTCCGACCCCCTGAACGTGGCTCCAAACTGCTGTGGGAACGGGGTGGGGGTGGGGGTGGGGGTGGGGGTGGGGGTGGGAGGAAGGACGAGCTGACCCAGGGCAAGAGCTGGTCCAGGCTCTGGCCTCAGGCGGCCACCCTCAGAACCCCACGCCCCGTGCCCCTGCCCACAGGCTGTGTGACCGGCTCCCCCTGCCTCTCCCAGCCCAGTGTGCTCGCTGAGGACCGGTGATTTTGTAGGGCTGTGGTCGAATCCAGAACGGGTCTCCTTGTCCCCTTGGCAGCCGGCATCCTGCTCCCATGCCAGCTTTCCCCCGGGGACCAAGAAGGAGCCCTGGCCGGTCTTCTCCGGGACCCTGGGGTGGATTCCGGGTCACAGGGCCGGCAGGAGGCTGCCGGTCAGGGTGTCCCCACCGGGCCTGTAGGGGCTCCCGAGGGGCCTGCCTGCCCGCCCCGAGCTTCTTGAGCCCCCCGGAGCATGTCGGGTCCGCCCACGTGGCCGGCTGCTGGCTCGCTGCTCCGGCCCCTGTGGCTGTCTGCACCCGACTGGGTGTTCAGGGGCGCCCCCGGAGGCCACGGTGGCCTGGCGTGACTGCGCGGTCGCTTCCTGCTGGGTCCCTTTCTGCTTCTGCACCTCAGATCCCTACCTTTCAGGGGGGAAGATAGGCAGGGAAACCAAGGCACGCTCAGGGCCCGCGGGTGCAGGAGGAAGTCTTGTCGAGCTGGCAGTGTCCGCGTGCGGGCTCTCCCAGCCAGCGGGCAGCCTGGACTCCAGTGTCTCGCGTTGTGACCCCTGGCCTTCCAGCCTGGGGCTGGTCACCCTGTACGCCCTGCCCAGTGTGAGGGCGCCGGGCTCTCCCCCACAGGCGGAGGCCTGCTCTGACCAGACGATGCCCCCTGTGCCCGCCTGCCTGACCTCCCTGCCCTGGGGTCAGCTCCTGTCTGGACACCGGTCCTGTTGGGGACAGGAGGAGCCCTGGGCAGTAGCGTCAGTGGAGGCCTGGGCAGAGCAGACCCTCCTCCAGGGGCCACCCCACCCGTGACCCCGAGTGTGGGGGTGTTTACCAAGTCCCTGCTCTGGGGGTCCTTTCTGAGCGAAGGCAGGACCCCGGCTGAGTCTGTCTGGACTCGCCCCACTTATGTATCTTTATGGAGCACGCTGTTAATTAGGCGAAAGGTCCCCAGGCACGAGCCCGCGCCTGGAGTTGTCTGTGAAAAATGAGCACCCCTCCTCGAAATTTCCAGCAGTGGAGCAATTAAGTGATGGAATTTGGCAATTGAAGCTCAGTATCATTCACCTCCAGTGAAAGTTAAAGAAGGAAAAGGAAAGGGAAAAACTGAAGTCCGAGGGACACGGCTCTCAGCCCGGGGCCACGTGCTCGCAGGGGCTCGGAGGCGCCCCTCCCGAGGTGCAGGGTGCGGAGAGGCTGGCTTCTGAACGGGGCCTCGCAGGTGTGGGGGGGCTGCGGGCAGGGGCCCCCCCGGTCCAGAGTCCCGCTCAGCCGCCTCCCCCGGGCTCCGCCGGGGCCGCAGCCAGGGAACCTCTGTCCACATCGGGGTCAGGTCAAGGGTCCGTCCCTGGGCTTGGCAGGCGACGCGGCCCCAAATGAGGAAACGCGCATTTCTTGGGTTTGTGGGAGGGAGTTTTGAGCTCATCAGAGATTTAAACCAACTTTGATTTTTTTTCAAGCGAATTCTTAGCCAGGAGTGCCCACTGGGCGCCTTCCCTCGGACGTCGCCGGTCCCGCGTGGGCCCAGAGGGGCCCTCCCCCGGGCGGGGCCGAGATCAGAGTCACTGTTCTCAGGACGTGTTTCTCATGGTTTTTGTCTTTCCTTTAAAAAAAAAAAAAGCCAACAACCTTGAGATGCCTTTGGACCAGTCTCTGGTGGTTGAGCAGCCAGGGGTCCGGGGAGGGAGACCCTGTGTCCGGGCCCTGGGGTCCGGCCGGCCGTGGGCCGCAGCGGGGCGTCCCGGGAGCTGCGTCTGCTCCCGCCCCCGTGCTCCCCGCCCCCCGCCTTCTTGCTGCTCCCCTCCCTTGGCTTTGTACTCGTGCTTCTCTGGCCTTCCGAGCAGCCGGCGGGGCGGCGGGCACTGCTGAGCCCGACACCCACGGCAGGATCGTCTAGTTTCTACCTTCCCGGAGGCGCCCCGGCCGCTGTCCGTGCGAGGTGCGCGTGCAAGGCCTCTGTGCGGCCGAGAAGTCTCCCTGCGGGCGAGCGGGAGGCCGGGCACTGGGGGCAGGGGGCCGCGGGTCACCCAGAACAATCCAGAAAGCAGTCAAAGCAGTCGCAGCCCCGCCAAGCGGCCTTCTCCCCACCTGTGCTCTGGCGCACTTGAAGAAACGATGCTGGACCCTCGGCTGGGGTGGACGTGAGCCTCGCGCCCAGACCCTCCACCGCCCCTCACGCCCCAAGCGTGGACAGGGGTGGGTTGCCGTCACCCCTGCCTGGGGCAGATGTGTGTTGGACCCCAAGTTCTTCACCCTCAACTGCCGCACGGCCGCAGCGCCCAAGAGCTCAGTCGGGCGGTGCTTCTGGGAGCCGTGGGCCCTGGGCCTCCCCCGTCCAGCCCTGTGTCCCTGTGGCCGCGGGCGCCTCGGCCTGGGCCGGCGCTCCCCACGGAGCTGGCCAGAGAGGAGCCCGTTCACCCACTTGGAGCTCAGGGGGGTCTGTGAGCTCAGCTAAGGCGCCGGGAGGGGCGGGGAGGGCCAGCGGCCTGCTTGTGCTCCTGTGCAGGAAAACTAAAACGTCCCCAGCCCATAAAATGCACATTGTTCAATCAGCGTTTTTATAGGACAGAGGTTACTCATCGGAACAGAAGCGCCCCTGCCAGGCACGGGGCCAGAGGCGCTTTCCCGCGAGCGTGGCTCCCCAGCGGCTCGTCCCCGCGCAGCCACGCGGCAGAGGAAGTGCCGGGGCGCCGTGGGCCCAGGCCTCGCGAACTCGCCCTCTTGCGCGTCCCCCCAGGCCCAGCCCGCTGCGGGGGCGTTGAGCCCGGGCCCCCGGCGGCTCCCCACGGCGTTTCGATTTGGTGAAACGGGCCCACGGCGCCTGCCGGCCTCGCCGAGCCCGTCCCCGGGTGAGCGGTCTCCTCCGAAACCACTCTGTCCTTCACGCATTCACTCACTCATGTGTTCAGGGCCCATGACGTCCGGGTGCCCCCTCTGCCCGGTCCCGGGCTCCCCGGGGCTCATAGTCCGTGTGGGCAAGTGAGGCATGAACGTGGCCGCGGGAAGCCCAGATTCAGGGAAGTGCCTGCGGCCCCCAGCGTGCAACAGGCGGTTAGGAACCCAGACTCTGTGTCAGCCCTGCCCCCCTCCAGCATCCCTGCAAACACACGTCCTCAGCTCTCAGCCCGGACACCTCAAGTCCCTCCTGCCGGGCCTGTGGGACCCAGAGGAGAGTGTGGATGAGCTCCCTGCATCTGTCGGGCAGGCCAGAGAGGCCACCGCTGTGCAGGGAACACTGGGGACCCAGACTGCCCAGGGCGACCCCAGGAGCCCCTGCCTGCCCCAGCTGGGGTTCAGCGGGAGACTCTGCTGAACCGCCCAGTCGGGTCAGAGGGCAGCACCTGCGGCTCAGCGGGGCTTCTCGGGGCCCCTCTGCGCCCATCCCCCCCTCAACCTGGCCCGGGGGCGTGGCCGGTCCCCCCAGGGTGGCCCACGTAACGGTGGAGATTTGTCAGCAATCAAGTGGCCCTTTTTGCCCAATGACGCTGGGCCAGCCCCGTGCCCCTTGCAGGCAGGTGTGCCCCCCTCGGAGGCCGGCCGCACACGCGTCCCTGTCAGTGGGCTTCTCATACACATGACGCTCCTCCTGGCCTTCGGTGCCCCCTGGTTTGGGGGTCCAGGACACGGTTTGGCCACTGCCTGCTCCCCCAACACTAGTGGTGGCCTCCCACTGCACCCCACTGCTTTTCCGCCTTTGACCCCTGGCCGAATGAGGCACCCAGGTTTCAGATCGGACGTGTCCTTGCTCCCGGAGGGGAAGCAAGGCGTCTGATTCAGCCTTCCCGAAACAGGGGCCAGGTCCCTGCTGGACTCGGGGGGGCCACCAGACACACTGGACTCCGAGGGTCATAGGCTGTCTTGGCGGTGCTCTGTGGTGACCCGCGAGGGCCGGACAGGTGGTGGCATGGCTCCTGAGATGTCCAGAGCGGGCTCTCCGGGCAGGCTGCCGTCCACACCCGCCAGGCAGCCCTGCTTGTGCACGGGTCCCCAGGAGCTGGGCAGGGTCCGGCTCTCCCCCGAAGCCTGCACTGCAGTCATGCCCTTGGGGGACGAGTGGGGGGCTCCTCTTCAAGGCCCGGACGCCTAGAGGAAGCTCGGGGAGCAAAGAGAAACAAGGTGGGAGCCCTGCCCGCAGCGTCAGAGCGGCTCGAGCCCGGGGCACAGGACAGCCGTGCTGGGGAGGCCGTCCCGCACGGGAGCCGTGTGCACGGGAGCCCCAGGCCCGGGGGCGGGGGGAGCAGAGATCACCGCAGCCACTGCCAGGGCTGCCGCCCCGGGAAGGAGCACAGCCACACTGCCAGCGTCCCCTCGGACCCCCCAGCTCTCTCCTCGGGGAGCCCGAGAGGTCGGGACTCCTCGGAAATGTCCGGAAGCCGTGGGGGTTGCTGCGGAAGATGGAGTCAGGACTGAGGTCGTGTGTCCCCCCACTCGTGCATCTGTTGGCCCCCAGGCGACGGAATGGAGCAGGCTGGGGGATGGGGCACATGAGCCCCCCCGAGTGAACCCCGGGACAGAGGCGCCGTGTGCTCCCCGGATGGCAGCTGCCAGGAACCAAGGGGCCCCGTTCCGTGCATTGCACGTTCATCTTGCTTGCCAACGCCCCACGTGCCCCCGAGGTGGCCACCGCATGCCAGGGTCACACATCGGGTCCAGGGAGAGGGCTTTGTAGTCCCAGCCGCAGGGACAGCCCAGGCAGGTGCGGACGGGCATGCTGGGAGAGTCCCTTTCCATGTCACGAAAAATGTGCCCTTTTGTTCCAGAAAGCCCTACACTCCCCACCTACAGTCAGTGATCGGGAAATGGAAAGTCAGGGCTGCTTGGGGCTTTTCTGGATGGTTCCGGACGAGTCCTGTGTTGGCGTCGTCCAGTGCGAGGCCCTTCTTCCTCTGGCCGGTGGTCCCTGCCTGAGCTCCGCGCCACGAAGTGGGGGCCAAGGCACTGGGGGCTGGGGCCCGGCCTGGGCTGCTGTCTCTGCTCGTCTCCTGGGGCCATGACATCTTAAGACCAAATTCAAAATCCGAGGAAGGTAGGAAGGGATTAGATCTGCCGCCCATCGGCGTCTCGGAGCTGCTGGTCAGGACAAGGCAGCGGCCCCGCCGGGTCTGGCTGAGTGGGTCTCCTCAGATTGTGTGGAGGGACGTTCCCACCTCTGGGACCAAGCAGCAGCAGTAAGCCAGGGCTGGTGACTTTGACGTTCACTTCCCTGGGTCCACTGTGGCTCCTCATTCTCCCCAGGACCCAGGCTAGCCGATGTCACTGGTGGGGCCCAGGCTGGCCCTGTGTCACTGGCAGGGACAAGCTAGTCCAGGTTGTGGGCAGACAGCTTTATATGCCTGTCAAATTGTGGGTGAATGTTGACCCCCACCTGGACCATAGCCTAGTGACAGTCGGTATGACAGGCTCCAAAGTGCCAGGAAGGACCGGGAATATTCGGGGGGCGGGCTGGTTGTGGGGTCAGGCCTGTGCACCCCCAACGTGCCTGAACAGAGGGCAAGTGGGACAAGGAAGGAGTCCTGGTAAATCCCCCCGAGGGCTGAGAACTTTTTGAAGTCGCCGCAGCACTTGGACTTCTGTGATCCTGTGGTCGGGCTGCTCTGTTCCAGGAACCACCAAACAGAAGTGGTGGCCGCGTCCCGCCGCCTCGGGCTGGGCAGGGGTCACAGTCAGTGTGGTCTGTGACCACCGGTGACCTAGAAACTAATGCCGGAGTGCTCAGGGTGGGGCTGGGCGGGAAGGGGGCTCACCGCCGGGGCTCGGGGCAGGGGTGCTCGGGGCAGGGGTGCTCAGGGCGGGGGCCGGCGGGAAGGGGGCTCACCGCCAGGGCTCAGGACAGGGGTGCTTGGGGCAGGGGTGCTCGGGGCGGGGGTGGGCGGGAAGGGGGCTCACCGCCGAGGCTCGGGGCAGGGGGGTGGGGCAGCGGGCACCCGAGGCCCCAGCCCGCCCGTCCTCCCCCTGTGGCTCCTGAGCACCTCCAGAGAGGCGGTGGGATTGTCAGAGCAGAGGGCACACACTCCTCTCACGCCGATGGCGGGTGCCTCCCTGCAGGGTCAGAACCTGGTCAGAGGGCAGTTTGGGCAAGTGGGAGCAGCTGGCTCCCTGGAGGTTCAGGGCTGGGCTGGGGACCCTGCGGAGAGCGGCCGTCCCCTCCCCTGGGCTCTGGGGGGCCGTGACCGGCAGGCGACCTTCACGCTGGTGACCAAGAGGACGGAGCGCCTATCGGCGTGGGCAGACTGGTTTAGTGGAGCCCCCGGGCCCCCCCCCCGGAGGTGGGCACAGCGCTCAGAAGGAGGGGGGTGTCCCTGGGCGATGCACCTGACCCCCAGGAGAGCCCCGAGGGCCAGGAAGGGGGCAGGGGCTGAGTGTGCGCCGCAGGCAGGGGTGGGGGCTTCCCTCGTGCGGTGGTGCCGCAGGGGCACAGAGTCCCTGGGGCCTGGCAGCCCAGCCCCGACCTCTTTTACGGCAGCGTGGGGAATTTTTGGTGCCCAGCAAGAAAAACCAGTGTGGGGGAGGGAGGAGGCTGTGGGTTGGGGCTCCTGGGCCCCCTCAATGCCCCCAGCTGGCCAGGTGCACGTGGCCAGCTTGCAGCTCTGCCTGCCCCTCCAGGAGGGCTGTCCTTCCTGAGGGCTGGCCGGGGTGCTGGTGGGTGCCGGGGGCTCCTGCTGCCCTGTGCACCTGCCCCTGAGGAGAAGCCCACTGTGGGTGGTGGGGCCTGGAGCGCCCACGGCCTGGAGGAAGGAGGGTCCTTGCTGGGGAGGCCTGGGCTCACCGTCCGGCTCTGGGAAGAAGGCACAGTGAGCTGGGTGGATTTATAGCAGTTTGGGGTGTGGCGACGTGTGCGGCCGAGGCTCAGACCACCTCCCGTGCCTCAGTTTCCCCATCATTAATATGGGAAGTGCATGTGTGCGGGCACAGCCCCCATCGTTGTGTGGGGGTGGGGGCCATGGGGGAGAAGGGAAGAGGCAGCAGGACCCCAGAGTCTGGGGGACCCGGAAACTAGTTCAGGAAAATGAAGTGGGGCCACGAGGCCAGGCAGGGAGCCACGGGAGGTGCGGGCCGGGCTCTGGTCCCGCCTGGGGCCCCCCTGGGTGCAGCCCCTGCGTTGGAAACAGGCCGGTGGGCTGGTGCGAATGGCCACTGTGGCCCCATCTGCTGCTAGCAGTGAAGGTTCTAGGTCAGCAGGTGGATTTTGGACAAAGTTTGGGCTCAGCCTCCTTGTCCAGACCACTGTTGGGGACCGTGTGCCCATTTGAGACTGAGCCGGGCCTGAAGGTGTGTGGACAGCTGTGGGCTCGGCCTGGGAGACCAGGGGTCAGTGTGGGGCATCCCTGGGGTGTCAGGGGTGATGTGTAGGGGTGCATTTGCCATTTGGGTTTGTCTGGATGTGGGCGCCCCCAGCTCAAGGCCAGCCCTGGGGTGCCTGTTGGGGGGCTGTCTCATACCCTTTCCAGACCACACGGTTGGTCCACGGTTTCAAATTGAAGGTTCGTTTTATCTCAGTGGAGGGGACTTGATGACAGGCTCTCAGTGTCTGAGTCAAACCCAGGTCAGGGAGACAGTCACCCTCTGTCCCTCACAAACAGCCCGGTGACCTCTGTTCTGGGATGTCCCGGCCTCCGCGTGGCCTGGGCTGGAGAGGGCTGCAGCCTATCACCCTTGTGTCTTGGCGCCTGTCCATTTGGGGGTGTGCAGTGGACCCTCCATGGAGGGAAGCGCCTTGCACCCCCTCCTCCCCACGCCCCCTGTCCCCCGCCCCATGGGGGTCCCCCGTTGCTCCAGCCCCAGCCCCCTGCCTCCTGTCCCATCTCCTGCTCTGAGCTCACTGTCGCGCTGTCCCAGCCGGGCCTCCAGCCTGGAAGGATCGAGGTCACGGGTGGGGGCGGGTCATGTGCGGAGGAAGGAGAGGGTCTGGGTTTAGAGCCTACACCTCAAGGCTGAGGCCAGAGCCCCCTGCTGAGCCCACGCTTCCCTCTCCGCCCGGCTCTTCCTCTTTTGCCAGCGAGGGCATCTTCCCCGCCGGCCTCAGGCCGCCCTCAGTCCCACCGCTGCCTCAGCACAGAGGGCGTCGTGGGCGCTGGCTGCCAGGGCCTGTCTCGCCTGCTTGCTCCCAGACCAGCGAGGAGGGGGCGCGGGGCCCAGGGATGGCGAGCTCCCGGAGAAGGCAGTGGCACCTCCAAGCAGGGGCAGCCGGTGAGTAGGCAGCATGGGTGCTGCAGGGCCCTGGTCTTCCTCGGTTTCCCCGTGCTGCTGGCCTGTCCTCGGACCTGGTCCCACGGGGAGGTGGCCAGCGTCCTCGGCAGGACCAGCGGGGGCGTTTACTGGTGACTCGGTGCCAGGCCGCGTTCTCCCTGCGCCCCCTCCCGCCCTCTGCTGCCCCCGCTGCTGCCCCCGCTGTGGGCCTGGCCTGGGCGCCCTGTCCTGCGTTTCCCCGGGGACCGTGATGGTCAGAGACGGCCCTGCCGTTTCCTGGGTGAGGCCCCAGCTTCAGAGAAGCTGCCTACAAACGTGTTGTGGTCACTGGGGTCGTGAGAAAGGTTAAGGGTAGTGGGACCCCCCCCATGAGTTAAGGGACAAGGTGTGGCTCTACCAGAAAAACGAGATCCCAGTGGGTCCTTCACTCTGCCTGTGGCTCTGGGCAAAGTTCCTGACATCTGGGGTCTATGTCCTTCCCCCAGTGGGGTGGGTGTGGGGGGGCCTCCCGGCAGGGCGGCTGAGAGCAGTCCCGCCACCGCCGGCCTCGGGGCGCCCAGGACAACGTAATGATGAACAGTAACCGAGGGGCGAGCCTGCGGTCCCTGCATCCCGCGGGTCCCCTGGAGTTTGCCACGCTGGCAGGGGCCCCGCTGTCCCGCAGACGCTGGAAGCCAGCCGTCACCTGCACCACAACCCACATGAGCTTGAGAATGCGCCACCCCCGCCCACCCCCTTCTACCCCCT
>PISW01010049.1:0-18043 GCA_004023785.1 Mungos mungo
AGGTCGGGGGGGTGCAAGTCGCCGGGGGGAGGCCTAGAGAGTGCGGACAAAAGTTCTCACCCAGCTTTGGTTTTCTCCCTTGGCTGTCACCTGGGGCCCCTCCGGGGAGCCTGGCAGACAGCGGGGAAGGCCCTGGGGGCTCAGCCGTGCGGGGAGAGCCCCCAGAGGAGGGTGGGTGGTGTCGAGCAGAGAGACGGCGGCGGGGTGGCAGCAGCCGGAGCGGAGGCGGGGCCCAGCCCGAGTGTGGGGGGCGGCGGGCTGAGCAGCACAGGTGAGAGGTTAGGGAGGTGTGAGGATTTTAAGGAGGGCCTCTGAAATCTCAAACACACCGGAAATCACGCTGTGAGAGAACAGGTGGAAGGGTCAGGAAACTGAAAATAAAAGGAAGCGAGAGACATAACCGTGTCTTCTGGGACAGGCCTGGTGTAAGTCGCACCTCGGGGACCCCAGGGCTCTGGGCGCCCCGAGTCTGCATGCCTCCTCCTGCTCCCTGGGGAAGCTCCGAACAGGGAACCTTGAGACAGGCCCGGGGCTGCGTGGCCCTGGGAGCAGCGTTGGCAGAGGGCTGAGAGGGCCATGGTTGAGGGGGGCTGCCCTCTTCTCCGGCGGGACAGACCACACCCCTCAACCGCCGCAGCCTCGGCTCTGCAAACGGTGTCTGGCCAGGCACACGCCGGGGACCTTCGCTCTGTTTGCGGCGCAGGCGCCCAAGGAGACACGCGCCATCGCCACCCTGGTTTGTTGAAGGAAGAAGCCACGTCCGGAGGGGGGGTGCCAGCCCGAGGCCACAGCTGGTCCCGACAGCCTTCTGGCCCAGGGGTCCCCCACCGCTGGCTACGGCAGACCAAAGAGGGGTGCCGGTGTCACGCACAGAGCCCCTGGACAGCCCCCCGAAGGAGCTCGGAGTCTGGAGGAGGGGTCTCCCGGACCTGCCCTCAGACCCCAGGCCCTGCGGGGCCTTTCTTCCGCGGGGCAGGAAGCAGGACGGTCACCCCAGGGCCCTGGGGACAGTGACCACCGCAGGGCCTGGTTCTGCCGTGGGCGGGAAGGGTCAAGGCCGGGCTCTGGAGTCTCCAGCCGGCAGTGCACCGGGCGCCCCCTGCCCCCGTGGCTTCGGCCCCCTGCCCGCGTGTCCATCCTGCCCCAAGCCCGCTGGGCCGGGTGAGCGGCTCCGAGCGCATCGGGCCGAGGGCCGCAGGCTGTGGCCTGGTGGTGTCACGGTCCAGGAATGCGAGACGGTCTGGGGTCCTGGCACAAAGGCTGGCAAGACACCAAGAATGCGCCCCTAGAAAGAGAATCGTGCATTTGGGGAATATGCGGAATCAGCCCAGCGGGTGCCGCTGATTCTGTTCGCCCTGCCGAGAGCCGGGGCGACAGCCAAGTGCCACGGCCGTGCCTGCAGGGCGAGAGCACGCGGGCTGGCCCCCAGCACCGCCTGGGTCGCTGTCCTCCGGGGGCCGCGCGGGTGTGGGGTGGGCGGGCCGCAGCCCCGGGGGGCGGCGGGGAGGCGGTGCTGCGCCCCAGGCTGGTCGGCGGAGAGGGAGTGTGTGCGGCCCGGCACAGCGGCTGAACGACCCCTTTGTGCGGGAGCGGCCGAAGGGGCAGCGAGGCGGCCCAGGGGGGAGAGACGTGCACGTTGTAACTTCTGTTCCTTTGTGGAGGCGCTGCCGCCCCCGTCAGAAAACTTGGAAGTCCCAGCCACGCCCGGCGAGCGGCGTGACCTCGGCACCCAGAGCCGACCCCTGCTCTCGTCCGGGTGCTCGGCTCTCGGGACTGCTTCAGCCACGCGTGTGTGTGCGTGTGCGCACACGCACGTAAGCGGCGGCACGTGTATATGTTACGGTTTCTAGGCAACATAACATTTTCCGTCTCGACCACTTGGAGCGCGCAGTTCGCGGGCACCGGGACACTCGGGTTCTCGGGAGCCGCCTCCACCCCGTCCGCCTCCAGACTCTTCGTCTTGTGAGATGGACGCTGTCTCCGTTGAAGCCCAGCTCCCCGCGCCCTCCCCCTGCCTTGCCCACCCCCCACCCCGTCTGCGTTCTGTCTCTCCGGGCAGGACTCCTCTCGGGGCTCCCAGGAGCAGAATCCTGCAGGGTGTCCGTCCACACGGCGGCGCGTGTCAGGACGTACCCTCTGTGCAGCTGCGTCATAGTTTGTCCGTCCATGCGACCTCGATGGACACTCAGGCTGCTGCCGCGTCATGAACAAGGCCGCTGTGAGCCAGGTTTTGTTCAAAACACACAACACGCGTTTACTCTCTTCCAAACGTTCTCATTTTCCTGCTGGACCCCGCGGACTCGGGACTTGGGGGAACCAGCCCCGTGCAAGGGCTCTCCGGCTTTCACCTCCGGAGGGTCAAAGTCGCTCCCGCCTCGCCATCCTGAGTCCAAATGTCTCTGCTCCGACAACGAACAAGCAAGAAAGCTGGCACTGCCAGTCCAGGTACGGGGACCGGAAACCACCTTGGGGGTGGGCGCAGGTCACCTCCGTCCACTTGTGCTGGGGCCATACACCACCTGACAGAGGGGTGCTGGCCTGCGCCCTCTTTACCTGACGGGTCCTCTGCTGTCTGAGAGCAGGCGAGAGAGGGCAAGGGCTCCATGGCCGGGCTGGGACCTATGGGAGAAGGAGCCTCTTGCGGGGTCGGTCAAGGCCAAAGCTTCTGTTTTCCAGAGCCATAGGCTGGGGTCCAGGGCCTCTGACCCTCGTGCGTGACTTGACCACACGTACCATTTTTTGTGTCTCCGGGTCTGCACATTTGGGCAGTGAGTACTCAAGGGGGATTCATTTCCCTTTTTTCTCATAATTGATGGGCCTGTGGCCAGTGGAACGGTGAAGTGGAAGTAGCCAGGTTTTAGCAAGTTTCCCAAAGTCTGACCCAACAGGAGAACAAGATGTGCCTCAAAGCTGGATGGGACACGGCGGCTCCGGCAGGGGGTCTGGGGAGAAGCCCCTGGGTCTGCACCCGGGCTGGTGTCCGGCAGGAGTGGGGCTGGGAGCCGGAGAGCCCGGCCCTGGCCCTGAGCCTCTGGGGCAGAAGGCGCCCTGGAGGTGCCCGCAGGGACCCCCGAGGGCTCCTCTGCCCACTCCCACCTCCTCCTGTGAGGTGCTGGAAGTCTCCGGGAGGTGCGGCTTGGCCTGCCGGGGGCAGGGGCTGTGGGACCCCTCCCTAACCCACTTCTGAGTTGAGAAGCTTGGTTTTTAAAATCACAAAATGACTATTGTTCTCCTCCTTATCAAAGTACCCATTGTTTGTGACCCAGGGGCGAGCTATTTTAATCTTTCGGTGTAGATGGTTTTCTCTGCTTGTATACACAGATAGATATGTTTTCAGGCTTTTCAATGTTAGGATCACTGTATAGATCTGTTTTCTGGGTTGATTTTTAAAATGTAATGTCTTGCAAACATATGTCCATGACCACGAATGAAGACTGATGTTTGCACTGGGTTTTATTTTGCGAATACAATCGATGGATTTAGGGCTTGAATCTCCTCTTTCCCGTGAATTATAAGTAACACCACCGGGAAAGCCTTGCTCTCCTCACCCCTTTCTTCTCACGACCCCCGAGTGTGAGCCCTCGGCGGCTGAAGAGGCAGGACGTGGCCCCCTCCCGGCCCCTTCCCGGTGGCTTCCGTGGACGGGGGAGCCAGTGGGGCCTTGTGCTCTGGGTCCCCAGGGGTCCCAGCTTGTAGCAACACGTCTGAGATGGTCTACAGGGAGGGGAGAGCCTGGGCGTCCGGGTCCTGACTGCCCCCCCCACCCCCGCGCCCCCTGCAGTGCGGCCCGGGCCTCTCTTCCGCCAAAGCCTCTTCAGCTTCATGAGCAAGGCCTCTGCCTCAGAGGGGGCGCCAGCCTGTGTCCCCGATACTTCTACTTTAATAACAAGGACACTAGAACCAGAGGGACGCACACAGAGTCCCTCCCTCTTGGCCAGCCTGGGAGGGCGAAAGGCTGCCGCGGGGGCTGCTGTGTGACAGCAGGAGCTGTGAGCAGGCTGAGGGCCCAGGGGCTTCACACTGGCTACTTCCAGACCCTTCAGCCCGGCCTGCCCCACACGAGGGACTTCCTCTTCCCCCCTGGCTGCCCAAGCTCTGGGCACCGTGGGCTCCAGACTGTTCAGACCCCACCAGGCCCATCACGGAGGCCAATCAGCTGCCGTTTCAAGTCGGCTGCTCACTTTGAAACCCAAGAAGTCCGGTGATAACATCACCAGGGACAGAGCTGGGTCTGCTGCTAATTACCATTTGACATTCTGGCCGAGTCCAGCGTGGGGGGACCACACAAAGCCATTCATGCAGCTCAGGGTGACATCAGATGCAAGGCCCCCACCCGTGGGCAGCATGGCCCCCACGAGGCCGCCTGCAGGGTGTCTGAGGTTATTGCAGAGGGAGAGGCTGGTGGGGGGTGAACCGAACCGAGAGTCCTCCTCCTGGAGAAGGAGCTGCTCTAGGGCTGCCATCTCCCTGAGACCCCGGGGTGTGGCAGGGTTTTCGGGGAGGAGGTGCGGGCTCCAGAGCCCAAGGCCGTGGTCCCTGCGCGAGGCCCTTGGGTAGGTGGCCAGGAAGGGTGTGTGGCCCCAGGGTGTGGGGGAGGAGATGCCTTCCCCGCCTTCTCCCTGACTCCAAGGAGAATGCAAGACACACGCGTGACATGTGAGTCACACTTGGGAACCAGAGGTCTGGACGAGCCTCCAAAGTTGTCTTCTCTCCGAAGGTCAGTGTTTGAGCACTTACTTGAGGAATATTTTCCTCCGGTTTTTTCCTGCATGGACAGATTAAACGTGCAGTTTTCATCTTTGATTCATCAGCAGGACAAGGGCACAACCAAGTGAGGACAGATTCTAGTTTATTCTGCTACGAGAGCTGGCGGTCTCTAGAACCCCACCGTGAGGACCGGACGCCAGCGCCCCTCTCTCCAGACGGATCACAGGAAAATGATGAAGGTCCAGTGCTCAGAGGCGAGCGGTCAGACCCTCCCTGCCTGCCCCTGCTCCCCGACCCTGCTCCCCCACCGGGGCAGTCCGCTGTCGTGGGGCCAGATGCTAAGGCCGGGCCGAGCACCGGGCCATGTCCCCATCCCAGGGGGACGCCACGCTCGGAGCGTGCTCGGCCCTAAGAAGGGGGGGCGCCCTGGTAGGCGTCCTAGCCCGGCGAGCCCTGAAAGCATGCTGCTAAGTGAGGAGAGCTGGACACAAAAGGCCACACGTCATGCGGTCCCATTAACGAGAAGGGTCCGGAGCAGGGAAAGAAGAGAAGAGACGGAGGGACCGCCGGGGGCCGGGGAGTAGGGGCCGGGGAGTAGGGGGCGGGGAGTAGGGGGCGGGGAGTGAGTGCAAATGGGTACAGCTTCTCCTTCACGTGATGCCCATGGTTTGGACCTAGAAAGAGATGATGATTGTACAACATTATGAATGCACTAACTGTCACTGAATCATACACTTTATTTATTTCTATTTATTTAATTTGAGAGAGAATGAGCATGAGTGGGGGCCGGACAGATAGAGAGCGCGCGCGCGAGTCCCACGCAGGCGCCGCACTGTCCGCGCCGCGCCCAGCCCGGGTCACAAACCATGAGATCGGTCATCACCTGAGTGGAGACCAAGAGTCAGACGCTTAACCCGCTGAGCCGCCGGGCGCCCCTGGATTATACACGTAAAGTCCTTCGAACCGTTTATTTTCTATGCGGCTTTTACTCAATTAAAAAGAAAAGCTGTTTGCAGAGTCCCCTGCGGCCAGAGCACCAAAGCCTCCGAGGGCGGCACACTTCCGTGTGAGGTCTGCTGTGCCGCAGGCCTTCCTCACGTGGCTCCCTCCCCTGGGCAGGATGCTGCCCTGAGCCCCGCTTCTCCCCAGAGCTCTGCGGTGGGGTCACCGTGCTCGGGGGACCTCTGGTGGGCCGGGCAGAGCCCGCGGAGCCAGCCAAGGGGCTCAGTGCACGACCCCTGTGCCAGTAAGGCAGACAGTTTAGCAAGCAGGAAATTTCCAGACGATGCAAACCTCCCGCGGCCGACCCCAGGACTCCGTCCGGTGCCGTGGTAACTGGGTGGCTGCGGGCTGTCTCCACGGCAGCGGCCCCTCCCGCTGCCACTCCAGAGTCCTCATTAGTTTGAGGGACCTGTTTGGGGTTGCCGTGGAGCTGGACCCACAGGGCGGCCGAGGCCAGAGGCTCCAGGCTCCCGGTGTCAGAAGTAAATTAAAGGCGGGTGAAGAATGAGCGTGTGATCCAGGGGCCAGCCGGGACCCCTGGACGACTGCGGCCCGGCGGCTTTGTCGGGCCTCACACAGCTGACAGGCAGCCCCGGTGGGCAAACACCGAGAAAACTGCGACCAGGCACAGGCTTGTTGACCAAATGTGAAAAAAGAAGGTGGCGAGCCTGAGAAAGGGCCGTGAAGGGCAAACAGCAGGACCGCTGCCCCCGGCTCTCCATCCGCGCTGGCCGGGCACTTCCCACGCTGGCTGGGGACAGCGCCCCTCGGCCTCCGGGGCGGGCGCCTCGTCCTGTGTAAGCTGAAGGGTCCTGCCCTCGCCCCGGGGCAGTCTGCACTGGCCTTCCTCGGAGGCCCGGGCACCCTCCCAGCAGCTCGGACGCTAGCTTGGCTCGCCCCAGGGCGGGCGGCAGCAGGCGGGCACTCCCGCCAGGGTGCCACAGCCGTCCCTGGGGCGTAATTCTGGGGTGCCGGATCTCATGGTTGTCTGTCACCCTGGGCAGGACTGAGGGCTTGGCCCAGAGAAGACGGGCTGGGGGAATGTCAATACAGATGAACAGCAGAGGCCCAGTCAAGGTCAGAGTCAAAGGCACACGCGTGCTGTCTGGAACAGGCCCAGAATGGTGGGGAAGGGTCTTCTGGGATGATGCCTTAGACTTGGGAGATTGAAACCAAAGCATCTGAAGGTCATGCAGTGATGCCGAAGGAGTGACAAAGAAAAACGTAAGACTCACAGCCCAGAAATTAGCTCACTAAGCGGAGAGGCCATCGTACGTGGTCCCCTCAGCAGGAGAGTCCCGCGGTTCCCAGGGCCCAGGGTCGAGCAGGTGCTATGAAGACAGCAGGTCTAGCCCGTGAGCGACAACGGTGAGTTGTCCCAACCTCACCCTGCGGGGTGTCGCCTCACGTGAGCCTGGCCCACGGAGGGCACGAACCACAGGGCGGAGGAGTCGGGGAGGGTCTGCATGGGGTATTTCCTGCACTGAGCTGGGTCTCAGGGAAGCCCCACGTGATACTGGGGTCAAAGCCGGCTGTGAAGTCCTGGCAGGGGGACTGGGTGTAAGAGAAGCCGACGTCCTAGTACCGGACGCTCCCTGTTCTGGAATTCGGTCTGGATACATGGGGGGATGAGCGGCTTCTCCAGGGGGGGTTTACTCACATCCGTGTGGCAGCTGCCCCGGGGCGCTTGCCGGCCACCCCTTCAGTGGCTGCCGCAGCAGCCTGGCCCTTGACCTGTGGCTCTGCCTTCGGTGCGCTCAGAGGAATTGAACAAAGCCGAACACTTTTCCTTGCCTGTGGGACTTGCTAGAAACATCAACATGCAAATGTTCCTGTGAGTCTCCTTAAGCGATGGGGACCCCGTGAGGGCCTTGGGTGCTGGCGTGACGGTTTTAGAACGTTTCTGCACACTGACGCCACTCCCTCCAAAGAGTGGAGCCCACGCCCTTCCCCTGGGTGTGGGCTAGGCCTCTGCCCGCGAGCAGGGAGTGGGCTGCGGTGCTGGGGGCCTGCCGGACGGGGCCAGGGAGAGGGCAGCTTCCGCCCGCCTCTTGGGTCAGCGGCCCTGCTGTAGGAGGCTCACGTGGCCTGAGCCAGGCTCCACGGTGGCCGGGTCAGAGGCCTCCCACCAACCCCCGGCCATGCAAAGAGCCGCCCTGGCAGGGGAGCCGTGGCCCGGGTCCGGCCCGAGGATGGATGGCCAGCCTCCACCCGCAGCTTGACCGCTCGCTCTCCACAGACTCGAGTCTGCATTCCTGATCCGTAGGAGCCGGGAGGCCAGCAAGTGGTCAATATTGCTGTGTGTCCCGTTCTGCAGTGACAGCCCGCTAACAGGCCCGGCACAGAGGTTCGGGTTTTGTTCTGCAGGAGGCGGGGGGGGGGGGGGGGGGGTGGCCCGGGGGGCCCGGGCGCGGCCCAAGCCCCGGGGGGGGGGGAGAGCCCCCAAACACCCCGGAAGGGGGGGGGGGGGGGGGGGGGGGGGGGGGGGGGGGGGGGGTTGCCACGTGTGGCCCGGGCACGGCCAGAGCCCGTGAGGGTTGGAGAAGCCTCACAACAGCCAGGATGGACGGGCTGGAGCCGGGAGTGTGCGAGCGGGCAGGGCTGAGAGCCCGTCCTCGGGAAGCGTGGGTTCAGGTGAGCAGGGCTTGGGGGGCGAGCGGCGCTGACCTTCACTCCTGCTTGCGTAGGCGGCTCATTACAGAGCACTTGATATAAAAGCTGGTTCTTTTTGTAAGTTTATTTTTTTGAGGAGGGGGAGAGGGCATGCATGTGGGCACTCCAGCGAGGGAGGGGCAGAGAGGGAGAGAGAGAGTCCCCAGCAGGCTCCACACTGTCAGCACAGAGCCCAACACAGGGCTCAAACTCTCGAAAGGTGAAATCGTGCCCTGAGCTGAAATCAAGAGTCGAACGCTTAACTGACTGAGCCGATCAGGCGTCCCTAAAAGCATATTCTTAATACTCATACCTAAGTATTTTAATAAAGAAATCAGAAAAGGTCTGTGGTCGTGTGGCGGCCACAGGACGGCAGAATAGCTCCCAGAGGCCCCAGAGTAATAAGGGGAGAAAGAGCGGAGGAGCCCAGCGGCAGGCCGGAGCAGCAGAGATGCCCGGGCCCCTGACGAGGGCCCCGGCGCGGGCAGCCAGCGCGGCCCCGTCAGAAGGCCGGCGGCAGAGCGGGGCGCACGTGGCTGGTCGCCACTCGGACTCCGGAGCCAGGGACGGACGTGCGCGGTGCGGCGAGGGGGGCTGGAGGGCCGCGCCCCTGCAGGCGGGCTGTCGGACGGCGCGGTGCCGCGCAGAACTGCCGGTTCCTCCGATATTAAACCCAGAGTTACACTCGACCCGGCAGTCCACCCCCGGGCGTCATCCCGAGAGAGACGAAAACACGTCCGTACAAAAACCTGTACGTGGCGTTATTCGTAATCGCTGAGAAGTAGGAACAACCCAATGTCCACCCGTAGACAGATAAACGAAGCAAGGTCCACACACCCCATGGAAAAGCATCAGAAATGAGGCCCTGACAGGTGCAGGGACGCGGGTGAACCCCGACGTGCGCTCGGCGGGAGAGGCCCCCGTGTACCGCGGGGCCGCAGGGCTGTGGAGCGTGTGGCCCGGGGAGCCTGCAGGGGCGGCGGCAGACGAGCAGCCGGCGGAGCAGGGCGTCCCTTCCGGGTGATGGAAACGCTCTAAAATTAGACAGGGGTGGTGGGCGCAGCTCCGTGACCGTGAGGACCATCGAGCTCCACACTCGGGAGAGTGGGTTTCACGGGGAGTGAATTCTCTCAATGAAGCGGTTTGAAAAAGGAGAGAAGGCAGATGTCAAAGGGGAAGGAAAAGAGGAAGAGGAAGCGCGCGGAGCCCGAGTCCAGGTAAAACCGCAACTGAAAACAGGAACGTGCGCCACAAATAGCACCGAGGAGGCGGGGTGGGCGCGCCCTGCGTCCCCGCGGAGGGGCTGGCGTGGGGGTCCTGCGTCCCCGCGGAGGGGCTGGCGTGGGGGACCCTGCGTCCCCGCGGAGGAGGGGCTGGCGTGGGGGCCCTGCGTCCCCGCGGAGGAGGGGCTGGCGTGGGGGACCCTGCGTCCCCGCGGAGGAGGGGCTGGCGTGGGGGTCCTGCGTCCCCGCGGAGGGGCTGGCGTGGGGGACCCTGCGTCCCCGCGGAGGAGGGGCTGGCGTGGGGGTCCTGCGTCCCCGCGGAGGAGGGGCTGGCGTGGGGCCCTGCGTCCCCGCGGAGGAGGGGCTGGCGTGGGGGGCCCTGCGTCCCCGCGGAGGAGGGGCTGGCGTGGGGGACCCTGCGTCCCCGCGGAGGAGGGGCTGGCGTGGGGGCCCTGCGTTGACCCAGAGCGATGAGGACGCTCCGAAGCTCCTAGACTGTGTTGGATTTAAAAGAGGACGTGGAAAGTTCTCCTGAGCGGGGGGAGCCTTCCCACAGAGGCAGCGGGGAGGCCGCGTCAGGTGCCTGCGTCCCTGGCTGGGGTCCTGTGACAGGGGACGGGAGACGCTCCCTCGCGTAACGGGGAGGCGGATGGCGGGAGGAGGGAGCGACGTTGTCACCCCCCAGGTGAGGGTGGCGGCCAGACACTTCCAGACCTAAAAGTCCAGGAGTCGACAGGGAATAAAAAAGAGCAGGGGAAGAAGGGGCCGAAACGTGTTAAATAAGTTACGTTTCAGGAGTAACTGAAATCCAAAATCCACACCAAAATAAAACAAAAAACAAAAAGGAAGAACAAAGCTTCCAGCTGCCTCTGGAAGACGCTCACTGTTCTCGCCGTTCTAGAAACGGGCAGGAAACGACCAAGCCGGGTTTGTCTTGTCTTCCCTGGATGAGCAGTAGCCAACCAGGTGACAAGAAGGTGCTGCCTAGAGAGGACCCAGCAGCAGGCGGGGTGAGGCGGCGGGGCCAGGGGGCGGCGGGGTGAGGCGGCGGGGCCGGGGGGGCGGCGGGGTGAGGCGGGCCAGGAGCCCTGCAGTGAGCGTGCTCTTGCCAAAACCCAAAGCTGCCCGGGGTCCGCCGGCGGCGGCCAGGCCTGGAGGGCACAGAGCCCGGCTCCTCCAGCAAGAGGAAGAGAAAGGAGAGAGGGGAGCGTTATTGATGTAGCCGAGACCTATTGACAAGTGGTTGTTTACAGACCTCGTGAGGGTCGGGGCAGCGGGAGTTCTGGACGCTGACTGTGTGTCCAACGTCAAGGTTACCGAGAGTTTGGGCGATAACGGTCTTCAGAGGCCCCGTCCAGCAGCGTCTACAGGGAAGTAAGGTGACCTGTGGGGCTCGCTCTGTAGCACGTGGAGGGAGCGGGGTAGAGATAGACCAGCCGCACCCTGGTCATCACTGAAATTGGGTAACGGGGGTGCTGGGTTCATGACCCTCTTCTCAACTTCTGCATTTTGGAGGGAAATTTTCCATAATAAATACATTCAAACATCGATGCCCCCGGGAGCTTACATTCCAGTGTGCTGTGCGTGTTTGTAGGCAGATAAATAAGAAAACTGTGTAGTCCGTTAAAGCAAGGGGGTGTATGGGGGGGTCTCGCTGAGACATTTGGGGTGGGGGAGAGACACAGCCTGGCCGAGGAGCCGCACCTCCCAGGGCCGGGCTGGGACTGGAAGAGTGTGGGGCCCGAGAGGCCTCAGCCTTCAGGTGTCGTGGGGTACAGAGCCGCTGGGGGCCGGAGCAGGCCCGGCAGCTCCGGAGGTTTCCATCAAGGCCCAGGACCAGGAAGCCCAACTGACTGGAGTTCAGCCAGTGAACCAGGCAGAGCGGATGGATGGCGGCAGCTGTGTGTTTGGAGGTAATTTGGGGAAGCCCAAGGAAGACGGGCCCCATCTGGAAGCTGCCGTGGACCTTTGGGGTCAGACTCAGGGGGGCCGGGCTGCAGAGCGCCCCACCTGCCTCTCCAGCGCCCCCCCCCCCCACAGCCCCACCACGGCACTGCCCGCGTCCCGGCCCTGTCTCCTCCTGCGGTGCCCAGAGCAGCAGGAAGCCGGCAGCCTGGGACCCGCAGCCGCTTCCCACCTGCGTGGGGGCGGGGCCGCCGACGGCGCAGTCCGAGCAGGGCCGGCCACCGCGCTGCGGCTTCCTGAACGGGCCCAGGAATATTTCACCGAAAAGGCAATATCACATTTGAATGACTGCGGTCAGACCACTTGCTGGCGGACGAGTCCCCTGGGCCCGCGATGCGCCCCTCCCAGCCGCTTTCCTGCCGCGCCCCTGGGTTCCGGGCAGCCCGGTCCTTGGAGAACTGAATCTAGCTCAGACTCCGGGGCTCCGGAGGCCTTAGCTGGAAATTTGCTGAGAGAATAAATTGCAACACAGTGAGATGCACGGGCTGTGTCGGCATAATTTTCCGCTTGTGCTCAGTGCCATGAAGGCAGCGCACCAAAGCAGAAATGTGCAGACATCAGCAGGAAACACCCGTGAGGCCGGGCAGCCCAGGCCACACCAGCGGAGCCAGATCCCTGCACGCACCCTCGGACAGGGACGCACGCCTACCCAGCAGGTGGAGCCCGGGCTGAGCCCAGCGTGGGCGGGGCCCCTGCCGTGGAGCCTGCGAAGGGGCGGCTGCTGGGTGGGCCGCACAGGTCTGACCTAAGTCCCTTCGCTCGGGACTGAGTGGGTTGAGGCCCCTGCGGGAGGCCCTACTTTCTAGGAGTTTGGGGGGGCTGACAGAGGTTGTCTACACTTCTACATGGCCTAGTTAGTAAGCGTGTCACTGGGTTCCATGCAGTTTGAGAAGGGCTTCCTTAAGTGGTCTTCAAATGGATTCACTGTTCGTACAAAAAGCACTCCTTGGGCTCCGACCTCCCCCCCATGCCCTGTGGGTCTCTGGGGTTAACTGAAGCAGCTCTGGCCGACATGGTGGCCCCATTGCATCAGGGGACAGGCAGGCCTGGGCGGTGTGGCCAGGGAGGTCTTTTCCTCTAGACAACCCCTTGTTCCCATTTCACAGATCAGAAACTGAGGGCAAGATGCTGGAGTGACTGATGTGCCTGGGGCCACACAGGGCTGTGGGGTTCACCTGGACCCACACCCACATCTGACCTCCGGCCTCTGAGCTAAGCTGATGGCCCTCAGACTCCACGTGAGTCCCCTTTGTCTACAACTTCTGCCATGGACAGTCGCTGGCAGCCCGTGTCACCTCCAGGAGCTCCAAGCTGACGGTGGAATATGGGGGTCAGGACCAGGCGTGACCGCAACCCACCCTGACCCCCGGCTTGGGTTTGGTCCATCACATCCCAGTTCGTTTCTCAGAAGACAAAGCAGTGAGAGTCACTGTTCGGGGTGCTTGTGAAGAAAGTGGGGGTCCTGGCTTCGTGGAAGGCCTGTAGCTTCCGGAGCCCGTTGTCTTGCGGGGAACGCCGCCCCGGTGTGACGGGCACCCGGGCATCTCTTCCTACGAAAGCAGCCGGATTCTCAGACTCCGTGTGTCTGCTTCCCAGCTCACACGTGAGATCTGTCCCTGGGGGGGAGCGGGCTTCAACCAGAAGCCCAGAAAACCAGCTCTTCAGCTTGGAATTCCATGAGCCAGTTAAGTATTCTTCCTACAATTTGAAGACTGATTGAAGCTAACAGGCTTTTAATTTTGCCAAAAAAATTAAAAAATAGAGCAAGCAGCCACAGACACCCCCAGTCTGGTTGCCTAGGCAAAGTGAACTAAGAGGAAGGAATGAGGCTCAGCATCAGGCGTGGTGCCCACCGAGGCGGCCCCTGCCCTCACTGGCACGGACGTGCGGCCCTGCCCTGCTTCCTGGACAGCAGTGCAGGGAGGGCAGGCCCCAGGCGTGCTGCTGGCCTGTGGCATCTTCAGACATGAGGCCCGGAGGCTCTTTGCAGACCCTTTGGCCTCAGAGTGTGGCAAGGCCTGAGGGAAGGACGCTCAGCCCGAGTTCCTGCGTCTGTTGAGGAGCTGCCTGCAATGATAAGGCTGTTCGGCGTCTCCCAGACAGGACCCTGTCACTCCTGTCATTGCTTGGTCCAGGGCCTGCTCCCCAGAGCTGCTCCATGGTGGGTCCTGGCCAGCCCACCCTTCTCCGGGGTGGGAGGCGCTGGGCCTTAGTCTTGGTGGAGAAGTCCAAGTTCCTCCTGAGGGTGGTCACCGTGACTCCTCCCGTCGGCGGGATCACCCCCTGCAGTCTGTCTGGGGCAGGGGTCCCTGCGCACTCAGGCCCCCACATCTACCCCAGCTGCCCTGGAGTGGTGGGGTCTGGGGGTGACCCTCCTAAGGGTGGCCCCACATCTGACCACCAAGGCTCTGGAGGCCATCCAGGGTTCCAGAACAACCTTAGGGGGCGTTTGTTCATCGAACCCATATCTGTCGAGTCTTACTGTTCCCCCGGGACCCTCGTAAACCGAACAGGCTGGCCGTGTGCGGGGACATGTGTTCCTCCAAGCGCTGGGCTTCGTGTCGCAGCCGAGTAACCCCCAGTGTGACGTCACTCTCTCGTAAGACCGACATCACCTCTGAGACTTTCCCCAATTTCCCAACAATCTTGCAAACCGCGTCTCAGGCTCAGAGGAGCCACAGTGCGAAGGGGCAGATCCCGGACCTACAGACGGAGCTGAGGGAGGCTCCCTCCGCCTCAGAGGCTCAGAGGTCTGACCGCATTTGCATTCTCAGAGTTGTGCAAGGACACTGTGCTGTGGTTTTCCCTTGAAGGGGACACGAGGGGCCTGTGTGCCGGGCCTGCTGCTGCCCATTCTGCCACCTGCTCTCGTCCCGCTTCCTGGCCTGCTCCAGACGCTGGGCTCTCAGACGCGGGTCCTCGCAGAGGGACGCGGGCAGCGGCACAGGGTGGCCGGAGCTTCAGACGGCCGCCGGCCACCGAGGCCCCGCAGCCGGCAGATTCCTGAGCAAGCGGAGGCCAGATTTCTTCCCCGTGGAGTTACGTTTTCTCCCCTTTCTGCGCTGTTCTCTCTGGAAGAAAATCACTATCCACAGCCCCCACTTAGGATGAATGCGTCTCGGGGCGCCTGGCTCAGACAGAAGAGCATGCGGCTCCTGATCCAGGGGTTGGGAGTGTGAGCCCCGTGGTGGGTGGAGAGATTTCTTAAATAAACTCTAAAAGAAAGGACGCATGTTTCTTTTTAGGTTAATGTTGTTTCTTGGACATCTGTTCATGTGGCACAAAAAGACCTCAGGATTCTTTTATTTTTTTAATGTTTATTCATTTAGAGAGATGGAGGCAGAGTGTGGGGGGGAGGGGAGGGAGACAGGGAATCGGAAGCAGGCTCTGAGCTGCCAGCCCGGAGACCAATCCAGGGCTCGAACCCACAAACCGTGAGATCATGACCTGAGCCAAAATAGGACGCTGCACCGACCGAGCCCCCGGGCACCCCGAAGAGCCTGGGGTTCTCTTTTGCCCTAGGATTGGGTTCTGCTGCAGGTACCTGGGGTGAGGAGTTTGGCCGGTTTCCTCCTTGACGTGCATTTGGGATGTGAGACCGAACGCACACGCTTGTGAACACTAGCTTTAATGCCGGTTGATAAGGTCTCAGGCGCAGGGTGGCCGGGTCGGAGCCTGGGCCATTTCCTGTGCCCACCAGCGGCGTGTGCGGGTGCCCGGCCCGGCCCGCCAGGCTCTGCTGACTCTCGGCCTGTGCTAATCAGATATGTGAAAACGGTTTCTCAGCGCGGTTTTGATGCTTAAGCACGTCACACGGCCGAGGGTGCTGGCGTTTCCTCCTTCCGTGGCCTGTTGGCTGACCAGCGGGCCTGCTGTGAGAAAGGGCCGGCGCTCCGTCTGCGGGGCGGGGGGCCCGTGTCTTTGCCTCGGCACTTTGTGTGGGGTGTGTCTCGGCCGTGAATTTTTAAGGAAACATTTTCATCTTCTTGTACGGCTTCCGGATCTTGTTAAAAGGCTTCCCTGGGTTTTCGTCCAGAGCTGTGGGGGTCTTGCTCCTGGCCACTTACGTTTCCAAGCTTCCAGAGTCACGGGGCTGTCTGGGCAAGCGTGTGTCCGGTCCAAGGTGGTTGCCTCGTGGTTTGAATGCGGTCTATTCACGGTCTGGTTTTTCACTACTCGTCAGGTGCCACCGTGCCTGTGCACCCGCGCCTGCCATCTGGTGAGGCACATGCTGGGCCGTAGGCCTGTCCTGCCTGTCACGTTAAGGTCCTGAGGTCTGGTATCTTCCCAAGGCCCGTAGGCAGGTGACTCTGCCCGCCACCCCCGTGATGACCCATCAGTGTCTCCTTTTGCTCCCTGGGGCAAGCTGAGCAGGGGTATCCAGACGACCAGACGTCCAAGTTACTTATCTGTGTGTCCGAATCTCGAGAGCTGTGTTATCTGGCGCTCCCAGGGGCACCACGTGGCAGCCCTGGCGAGATGCTTATCTTGGTGAAAAACAAGGTTTTGGTCAGCGTGTTGCTGTCGGTCTGTGACCAGAGGTGAAGCTCCCGTTTCCTCCCCACTTCCTCCCGGCTTCTCCCCGGCTCCAAGTGCTTTGCAGAAATGAGGGTGCTCCTCGCCTCTTCCCTGCCGGGAAGGTCCCGCCCTTGCGCAGCCGGGAACATGTCACCTGCTCCAGAGTCACTGTGTCCGAGACCTTCCTCGACGGGCCTCTCTGCCTTCTCGTGTCTGTAAGAGCTGCGGCGGCGCGTCCACGTCGCTGTCTGCCGGCTGAGCTCTGCAGGCCGGGGCGCGGAGGTGGTGCTGCCTCTCAGGGTCCCCGCGGCTCTGCCAGTCAGCTGAGGGGCGCCCCCGGCTGTAGAGGAGGTCAGAAATCGCTGGTAGTCATCTAGGACGAGCCACAGACACACAGCCTGGTGTAGTTCCTAGGTCAGGTCTGTGCCCGGCTTGCTTCTCCTGAGTCCGCCTTGCGTGCGGCTGCATCTCGGGGCGCCGGGTGCTGCCCTGCAGTCCGCAGGCGCGGGCGGGGGTCTGTGGGGCAGCAGACCTGGCCCAACCTCCCCGCACTCACCGTGCCCCACAGTCTGCTCACCAGGGCCCTTGCTGGGCAAACTGAGGGAGCCGACGAGGGTGATCACTCTGTCGGAAGTCCCTCCTTCCCCTCCCGGTGGCTCTCAGAGTCCCTCTGCTTCCCTTTCCCCAACTCGTGGTCAGCACGCCCCTCGGGTACCTTAGAAGCCAGAGCCACTAACGCGCCCGTTCTGACATGGTCAGAAGAGACGTGCAGGTGTGTGGCCCTCTCGCAGCGGGGGCGGGGCGGGGAGGGGAGGGGCGGGACAGAGCCAGCCACGCCCCCTGAGGGACTTGTTGCCATGGTGACCCCCCCACCTCTTCACAGTGTCATCCAGGCAAACGGCCCGCCCTGGGGTCTGTAGTTTGCCTGTGGCTCTCGGCTGAGGCTGTGCCCAAAGAGGGGCCTGGGGGTCTGGATTCCGTGGGGTCAGGGAGAGCGAGCCCGGATGGCAGAGGCCCTCCAGCCTTCACGAGCGGCCCTCGTGTGCACGGGTCACTAGTGCGATAGACCAGGACACGCTCGACTGAAGTCCGCGGGCCACAGGCGTGGGGGGGCGGGGCTCGCTCCTGACATGGGCTCCTCTGCTCCTTACTGCCGTAAAGTGCAAGTTCACTGAACACGCTGGAGTCCGGTCGGATGCACGCGTGCTGTGATTTCTGGCAGAGCAGCGCGGACTGCGCGGCGTTTCCTAGCGTTAGCGTGTTGCCGACAGTGAGGCAGCAGGGACCCGACCCAGGCCCTGGTGCTTCTTGGCTGGTCTCGTAAGACCACGGATCTCATCAGGGAGCTGTGACTCGGTCACACTGCACGGTGATGGGCAGTACGGTTCCTTCAAAAGGAAGAACGCCGAGCTGAGGATCCGGATGCTTCCGTCTGTGGTGGTGGGGTTCTGGCCCTAATGGCAGAGTGGGGATTTGCCTGGGGGGGGAGGGTCCACCCCAGGCTGCAGGCAGGAAGCCCCGCCCGCCAGTCCCTCGCTCCCACTTCCCCTCTGTGACCTGCGTGGCTGAGGAGCCGGCCCGTTGGAGGCCGCGCAGTCGCCCCGAGCAAGGCCGCACTGGGCCTGGTGAAGGGTGTTCCGCTGGATGACTTACCCCCGAAGAATGTCCGTGGGATCCAGACCAACGCGAGAGATTAGTCTGGGATGCTGACGGGCTCCAGGGCCTCACTCTTTGGAATCCCACAGAGACTGCTCTGGAGCCAGTCTCCTCCCCTCCCCTGCTGTGACTGGAAGGCTTCACTTCCCTCCACCTGGAGCTCACAGATCTCCCGAGGGCCCCAGGCCCAGGCCCCCCTGTGTGCTCTTGCCCACTCAGTCAGCCAGCCCGGTACCCACGGCCTGGGCTCCAAATACCCCGCCCCCACCCCACAGAGAGAGGCCCCAGGGTGTTGTGTGCTAGAGGGGCGGGTCCCAAGC
>PISW01010049.1:18143-53964 GCA_004023785.1 Mungos mungo
GGAGAGGGTCCTGGGCAGGGGTGGGGCCCTGGGGTAGTGGGGAGGGTCTGGGCAGGGGTGGGGCCCTGGGGTAGTGGGGAGGGTCTGGGCAGGGGTGGGGCCCTGGGGTAGAGGGGAGGGTCCGGGCAGGGGTGGGGCTGGGACTAGCAGGCAGGACCAGGAAGTGAGCCTGGAGCCTGGTGGCCTGGAGGCTGGTCCCCGAGCATGCCCGGCTTCTACGGCAGCTCCCACAGGAGCACGGCCAGCGGTGTCCTGTGACGCGCGGCGGAGTTGGGTCCTCAAGCCACGGTCCCAGACGCAGAGACTTGGGGACTCTGAAGAGTCAGGTCCAGCTCCCTGGCCTCCGCTTTGCCCACCTAATGTCTCATACAGCGTTTTCTATTAACTTTGTCAATTAATTACCATGAACTATAACAAAATCAAAGCCACTGAGGTCTGCAGGCCCTTGGTCCCCGACCGCGGGGTTCGGCGTCACTGCTGCTGGTCCATGTTGTCTTGTGGCTCCAGACCTCACAGGTGACAGTCCCCACCATCCGCCATCTGGAGGAGGAAAGGGACAGGGGCCGGCGGGGCTGGAGCTCTCCGTGACGCTGAGGTTTGAGAGCTGCCTGGGAGTATTTGGGGGTCTCACCCGCTCCGGCATGTTCCGTCCGGAGCCGGAGCTGCACGAAGCTGGAGGGGGGGGCGGTCCACAGCGTCCGGCTGCCGTCCGCCCGGGGCCCCGCTGCAGCCCCGGTGGGGTCAACAGCGAGTGAGGGCCGCTCTGGTTCCCTCACCCTCTGTGGTGCCACACCCGCTCTGGGCACCAGGCCCCCAGCCGGGCAGATGGTGCCTCATTCCCCTCACATCTTATGCGGCTGTTGTCCTCTGCCCCTGGGGGACAGGGCGGGGCTTCCCCTGTGTCCCTCACGCGGTGACAGAAGTGGCAGGCCGCCTTGGCTGTCCAGCCACCCTCGACGGGTCCTTCCTCCCTAGGGAGGGGCGCACTGTGCGCCAGGGCCTGTGGGCCCACCCCGGGGGCCTGCGCAGGAAGTCGGGCCCCTGCGCGGAGCGCTGCCCGCCAGTGCCGGCCTGAGCAGTGGGACCCGCGGCCCCGAACGGCCCCAAACCAGCCTCCATGTCGCTGCTCAGCAGACAGCGACTCCTCTGCCGAGAGCCAGCGCCCTTGTTCTAGATCTCACTCCACCCTTTTCTCCTCTCCTGTCAAAGCGACTCTGGTTTCAGGCGGTTCCTCCTGTGAAGGTGCAGGTGCTCCTGCGGGAGCCCCAGCCCCACACCCTTCCGCCGGGCAAGGGGAGGGAGGGCTGCCCTGACGCACCGGGCATTGCTCCCTTCCTGCGCCGGCTCTTTGGAAGAACAGGTCAGCGCGCTCTTTTAAAGTGGCAGCAGTCTGGGGGCCCGCAGCGGGCCAGCGCCCCTCTCCCTGCGCCCCGCCCTCGGGGAGCGCCCTGCACGCCCCTGTGTACACACTTCTCTGTCTGAGCTTCTGTCTCTCATCCCAGATCTCCCATAATTTCCTTGTTCCTCGGGAACGTGTTCCTACAGAGCCCGCTTCTGTTCCGCTCTGGACGTGCGCACGAGGCCCCTTCCCCCCCAGGGCTGCCCGCGCGACCTCGCCAGGCCATCTCCGCCTCGGGCCGAGGGGGGGCGGGGCTCTTCTAGCGCCTGGGCTGCGGTCCCGGCAGAGAAGGAAGTCCCCCCACTGCCAAGGCGATGTGGTCCGTGCCGCCCAAGCTACACTAATAAAAAGAGAAGAAACAAAATGAGAAAAATGAAAAAAAAAAAAGCAATTTTTCTGGAACTTGAAAGTTGTTGGCTTAAGACATGAACTTCACATTTTTAACAGCCAAGCTGTTATGGTTTCAGGAGACCAAGAAGACACACATGGTCGTCTGAGGCATCAGGGACACCCAGGGGTTCACAGGGAGGTCACTGCCCTCACTGGTTCTGTGACGGAGCTTTGTTTACACTCTGACCCCGGGCCTCCAGCATTCCTTACATTGTTGGGTGCAGAGACCCACATGAAGTTCAAACCACCCCCCCACTGTCCACGCAGCAACGCCAGCCTCCGCCTGCGACAGTCGGGTGGACAGAACAACAGGGTGCAGACAGACGTGCACTGGCTTCAGCGACGGGGGCGTCCTGCCGCCCCACGGGCAGCTGGGAACCCGGGTCCTAGAGGGTCCGAGGGAGGCGTCCGCGGGGCTGACCTGCAGGGCTGATGGGCCTGGGCGTCCAGATGGTCGGCGCACTGTCCCTGGACTCAGGGGTGAGCGCCGGGGTGTGGGAGGCTTGGGGCCTGGTGTCTCAACTGGTCCCATCTCCCTGTCCTGGTCCCTCCGGCACGGGGCTGGGGACACACTCCGTGCTGGCCCTGGATGTCCCCCTGCTGTCCGCTCTGGGTGAAAGGGTGTGGAAGGTGAGGCTCGGGAGTCTGCAGGTAAAGCTCCTGAGGGCACATTCGGCTGTTCAGCAAGGTCGGAAACTTCCGGCTCAGAAAGGAAAAGGGGGAACAGCCAGGTGAGGAAGGAGTGAGAGAGAGACCCACAGGTGAGCATCGGGGTGCCACAAACACAGGGGCGATGGCGGACGCTGTCTGGAGGGTGGGCAGGACGGGGGTACGCAGGACGTGGTCCGGGCTCCCCAGGCCTGTACGAGCGGTGCTGGGTGCTCCCTGCCTCCAGGCAAGGCAGACCTGGTTTGTGCGCGTGAGTTTTTACAGGGCACCGCGGCTCCAAGCAGGTCCCTCCAGAAGGTGCACAGAGGGGACGGGCAGTCCGGTGGGACAGCAGGTGCCGGCAGGAGCGCCCAGACCCGGCGCGATGCAACCTGGGGCCGGCAGCTCAGAGCAAGACAGCCCTGCAATCGGCGTGACCCGGGGCCCACGTGGGGACAGCGCAGTGGGGTTTGGCTCAGCGGTTGTCCGGGCACGTGCCCCAGGGACCCCGACACACGAAGGCCATAGGATGTGGGAGGGCCGGCTGCGGCCCGGCCGGGACCCTGCCCCACGGGCCTGGCCGCTCTGAGGCCGGCTGCTGTGGACTCTCCGCCCTCCATTGTCACCCCCCTCATGCCTTCAGGCTGAGGACACTGTCAGAGGACTTTTCTCCACTGTGACCTAAAATAAGGGATCTTTTAAAAGGTTAGACACCAAGCGTTGTGTTTATGAGACACAGTTTGCTCGCTCTCCCGTTGACCCTTTTCAGGCTGCACTTTGCTCACAGTCACTGTCACGTTCCCCAAGTGTCACCATCAAAGGCTGCCTGGTACCCCGATGCCCAGCCCCACCCCCGCTTTCTCTGTTCCCTCTTTCCTCACCACTTCTTGTTCAGCTTGGATTGGCTTCTTCCTCTTACCCCGTCCTACGCCTTTGGTTCTGGCTCTGCCTGCTCGGCACGCTCCTCTCGGAGGCTTCCGTGGCCCTGGTGCCCGGGCTGTGTGTGCGGCACGCACTCTCGTCCATAGTCGGGGGGCTGGAGGGGGCCCGGGGGGGTGCACCTGCCTCGGCCGCTGCCCCGGGGGATTGTGGGCATGCAGGGGCTCTGCCGCTCGCGTCTCCCCCACTTCCCGTGTCCCCCGTGGTGACTGCCCTGCCTGGCTGTCTTCTCCCCCAGGGTGGGCCTGGGTGAACGCACGGCCACGGGGCCCACGGCTGAGGCCCGGGGCCAGGTCGGGTGCCCGTCAGTCACTGCTCACGGCATCCCCGGGCCTCCCGTGCGGAGTGGGGACGTCGTGGGCCCGGGAGGGTCTGACCTTCCCCCGACGCCCTCTCCGAGGGTCCCCATTCCTGTGCCTGCAACAGGCTGCTCTCCTTTCAGCCTTCCAACGCTTCAGGGCCCCCCCCACTGGGGGGAGAGGGGGTCGCCTGTACCCCGATGTCCCTGGGAGCCCCAGGATTTACAACGTGCGAAGGAGCCTTCCAGCCCGGAGACTCGTTCTCGGAGAATCGCCGACCGGAGCCCCTGGAGTTGGTTTGCTCTCTCCTGGGGCCACGGAAGCTGGGGGTCCAGGTGACGCCGTCTGCACTGGGGACGGTGGGCGGGTTTTAACGTCACTCCCGCCCTGGGTCCCTTGGCTCCTCATGCCCCGTGGCGTGCCCCCAAGGCTAACTCCTGTCGCTTAAGGAGAAAAGCCTTTTTCACCCCAAACCCCCAGAGCGCCCTCCAGCCCCCAGAGCCACTCACGTGCAAGGGATCTCGTGAGCCTCCCGTTAGAGGCTCCGTTAGCCATCGGGGAGAGCAGGGTCACAGCCTCCGTGCCCCATCGCCCCCGCCCCTCGGGCCCCAGGTGACGCCGGGTCCCAGCCTCTGCTCCCGACAGGCCCGTGGGCTTCTGAGGAATTTATCCTCCATTCTTTTCAGTGTCTCTATTATCCACCAAGGGTTGAGAATAAATATATAAACAAGACATAATCCTCATCCTCCAGAGATTGGAGATCTGAATCTTATTTTTCAACTCATTTTTCTCTAATCAGAAGAATGATATTTTCTATTTACTTAAAAACTGTCACGTGTGCAAGATCGTGCGTTCCCCCAGTTGGCAGAGTTTACAGAACACGGGCCCCTGTGCTCCTGGCCACCCGACGGTCAGCAGGCGGCGTGGACCCCTCTGGGCCGGCGGGCCCCGTGCCCTGCGCACCGCTGAGCGGCCCCGTTTGGGAACGTGGTGAGCGTCTCGTGGTCTTTCACTGCGGTTTTATTTCTGATTTCTAATTTCCCTGATTCTTAATGAAATCGCCGTCTTCCCACACACTTCCTGGTCATGCCAGCTTCCTTCCGCAAGCCCCGGCCTCTGGCCACCTCCAGCGGGCGTCCTGTCAGTGCCTGAGCCGCTGGAGGCCTCTCTGCGGGGACCCTTCCCGGCCTGTGTGCGCGGATGTTTTCTCCTGGGTGAGGACTGTCTCCGTCTCGGGATGAAGTTCTCGGCTGGAATGCCGTGGAATCCGTCAGCCTTTCCTTTTTCTGATTTCCCCTTTCATTCCCTAACCAACGCTTCCTGGGCTTGAATGCGCAAAGATGTTCAGAATCCTGCTTTTCACATACTAGTGCTTATCCATCTGGAAGCAATCTTCTTCGCGTTTGGTTTCACTTTTTAAATGTGCGTAACCGGCTCCCTGGCATCCCTCATGCACTTCAGTCCGTCATGCACCGGGTTTCCCTCTGCTCACGGGCGGCTTCTGGGTTCTCTGCTCCGCCCAGCGGGCCAACACGACACCATCCTGATCGCTATAGCTTGATTCTAGGTCCGATGTCCTGGAGGCAGGCTCCCTGCCTTGTTCCTCCTCACTCAGTAAGTAGTCACCGAGTAGCTGCTACATGTCAGGAAGGCTCTAGGTGCTGGGAGAACGTTGCTGAAAAACATCTGCCTTCTTTAAGTCTACATTTGAATGGGTTGTGATCTGTGGGGAGAGGCAGGCTATCAGTGTAGTGATAGAAGGTTCTATGGGGGAAAGAACAAGGGGCATTGGGAGCCACGGGGGTGGGGGCTGCAGGTGAAAGGGATGGAGCTCAGCAATCCCGCTGACTCCCGAAGAGCTGTCTGCCCCTGGGCACCCCCCTTCCCCCTGAGCTGCCCGGGCACCCCCTTCGCCCCGTGCTGCCCGGGCACCCCCTTCCCCCTGTGCTGCCCGGGCACCCCCTTTTCCCCCGTGCTGCCCGGGCCGGAGGGAGTCCTCAGAGTGCCACCACTGGTTGGAGCTGCCCATTCTGGCCCTAGTGACCCCAGCGCCCGGCTGTGAGCTAACACGAAGTGAGGCCCCCGTGTGCTGGCGCTGCTTCTGGCTGCACTCCTCTCTCTGGGCTCACTGTGCGCGCACCCTGGTGCCACCCCGCCACGCTGGGCCTCTGTCGGAGGAGGTTGCCCAGATCCACACAGCTGGGGCGTGGATGGCGGCGGCGGTGCTCGCCTGCGCTCGGCGGCCACCCGGGAGCCTGGGAACTGCGTGGAGCAGGGGTCTGGGGTCCTGTGCCCGAGGGCAGGGCCAGGCCCAGCTCGGCGCCGGATCCAGGAGCCCCGCTCCCTTCGCTTCTTGTTCTCCTTCACATTCTGAGTCCTCATCTGCTTATTAAACACTCGAATCCCTGGATCCGCGGTTCTGTGGGCAGTGAGGCCAGCCCCTGCGTGCTGCTGACCCCCAGCCGCAGCCTCCACGTGGCTTGTGCCTCCACGCCTGCCGACGAGGGTCTCGATCCCTAACGGTCCCTAACGCCTGGGCCTCCCGCCTGGTGAATCCGTGCACTTGGCATTCACATCATGGTACTGACAGCAGATCTGCACAATTCTCCGTGTTTGCTTTGCGCTCAAGGTCGCTCCTATAGGAGGAGCGTCCTCAGGGGGTGGCCCCCAGGAAGCAGAGCCGGGAGCTGTGTCCCCAGCACTGAGGTGGCATGGCCCCGGAGGGAGCGCCTGGGCTGAAGGAAGCCCAGGCCTAGGAGGCTACGGGCTCCGCCTGGGCCTTGGTCACACCGCCTGGGGACAGTCTCCCTTCCCGGGGACTGAAATGACTTGCCCTAGAGCCCAGTCTTTTCCCAGTGGATACACGGGCAGGGCCACAAGCAGGTCGTCCAGAGCTGTGAAGATCCCGGCGGGAAATAAATATCTGGGGGAAAATTGGTCTTACCGGTGATCAAAGAAATGCAAGGCAAAACAACTAGACGCTTACATTTTATGCTCTGCGCTGGCGGGTGTGGCCCCTAAGGGTCTGCTCTGGCGCCACTTTTAGGGAAGAAGTCTGCCAATGGCCTTGCGAAAGTGCACACCTTGGGGCCCGCTCTTCCTACTCTTGATGAGCCATCTTCCCATCCAAGTACTAACCAGGCCCGACCCTGCTCAGCTCCCGGGATCCGAGGAGGTCGGGCGCGTTCAGGGTGGCGCGGCCGTGGACTCGATGAGCCGTCCTGAAGAAAACAGAAGCGACGGAACTTCATTCGCGTTGTTTATAACCGGAAAGAAAGACGCGCGTTAGGTGCTGGCACCGGATCCATGACCCAGTCGGGGCAGTTCCTGGGGCCTCGGGCCGTGTACTGAGCTCCAGGGGGCACACACTGTGTCCATGTTTGCTACCCTTGAGCCCCGCGGGGAGCACGGCGTCCGGCTCTTAGCTGGCGCTCAACAAACAGCCGTGGAGAGAACGGGAGGCGGGTGCTTGGCCGCACCGAACAGTGAGGTGAGGTCGGAAGATGGGGTGGTCGTGAATCCTGAGGGACGGGCACGGGGCGAACGCCTTGTCATTGTTCGGGGGATGTCTGCCAAGGTCGGGAGGAAAGCGCCTGCACGCGGACGGGCTGGGGGCCAGCAAGCATGCGCTTGTCCGAGCCCACGGGCCCGCACCTTAAAATCTGTGCACTGTCTCGTGTGTGAGTCATGCCTTACCAGGGTCCATTCAGAGTAGGTGACGTAAAACTCTCCACGGACCTTTCCCCCACATAGCATATGCTGGAAGAGGCAAAGGAAATACCCTTGAACCCCGCCCACGGGCCGCTGGGGCAGTGGGCGGGGGAGGGGCGTGTTTTCTTCTCAGGCTTCAGTTTTCCACACTGCAGGGAGCTGGGGAGTGCCCCCTCCAGGCACGTCCGTGTCCTGGTCCCTAGGCCTGTGCCCGACCTTATTCGCAAAAGGATCTTTGCAGTTGTAATTCATATCTTCGGATGAGAACATCCCGGGTCACCTGGGTGGGCCCCAAATCCAATGACAAGTGTCCTTGTAAGGGAAAGAAGAGAAGACACAGACACAGAAGCCACGAGACGTTGAAGAAATGAAGACAGAGACGGCGTGAGGCGGCTGCAAACCCCGGGACGTCTGGAGCTCCCCGGCAGCTGGAAAAATCAGAGAAAACCCTCTGCTGGAGCCTCTGGACGGAGCGGGGTCCTTCGTATCAGGCTTCTGGTCTCCAGATCTGGGGGACAATGAACTTCAGTTTTTTTAAAGCCTCTTCAGTGAGTGGGAATCTGTTACATCAGCCTTAAGACATGAATGTAGGCCTGTAAACTTCCCCACCCAGGGAAGAAACCAGCCTAACGTCCACAGAAAATAAGCCGTGCCGCGCTCCGGGGGCCTGAGGGCTGCAGCCGGGCTGGGTGGCCAGGCACCGTCCCCCCCGCAGCCACCCGCACCTCCCGGGCCCTTGCCTGTGGGTCCTTCCTGGTCGCCTGCTCTCCTTCTAACCCCTGTTGTTTCTCTCCCTGCCTTTCTCTCTTTCGTCCGCCTTCTCTTAACAGATGATGATATGGAATAAGATTAGTTTTAATGTAGAATCGTCCTTCCTGTGGTCCTTAGTCTTGGTCTTCAAGCCGCTCTGACGTTTCCTTCCCTTGTCTGTGCTCCCGACCTTGGTCACAGGACCCGGATGGCGGCCCAGCTCTGGCTGGGGGTCACATTCTGTCCCGTCTTTTGCACACGTGCGCATGTGTGTGCACTCCTGCTGTGGGGTGGCCCTCAGGTCTCACTCGGGTTTGGAAGGCGAGGTGTGCGAGCTGGGATCCTGTCTCAGGCTTTGCCTGGTTGGCCGGGGCCGGGGCTCTGCCAGCGCCGGCCGCTCAGCCCTGCTCCCAGGTCCCCACAACTCCTCCCTCAAGAGCTTCCTGGAGCATCATCAGCCTTGACCCTGTCTAGGTGCCCGTGAGCACAGCGGCCTCGGTGTCCTGGCACCAAACCCAGAGGAGGACCTGATCCTTCCTCACAAGAGGGTCAGGAGGGACGACTGGCCCCCACACGGCCCGCCGGGGGAGGGGATGGTGCACACAGCGCCCAGCCTCGTGTCCCACGGCCCAGGGAGGGAGGACAGCCAGGCTGGCTGAGCGGTCACGTAACAGCGCACGTGTGGGTCCACTTGGGCTGCTTAAAACCCCGAACACGGTGCAAAGGGCCTGCGGTCCTCGGGCCCCCGGAAGCCCTCCCTGTCGGCTCCACAGATGTGCGCCTGGAGACGGTGCCGAGGGACACAGCGGAGGTGGACGCCTCTGTGGCTGTGCCACGTGGGCTGTGACCTCTTGTCAGCTGAGTGAGGTCCCCGGGGAGTCTTGGCAACTTTGGGCAACACAGAGGCTTCCCCGTGAAGGCGAAGGACGGGGGTGCTTGGGGCTCTGTTCGCTCTGCCTGTGGGACCGCAGCCGCCTTGAGCCTCTCTCCTACCTGCCGGGGGACCCTCTGTTGACCTTGAAGTCGTCTGCTGCTGTCACTGTTCTCTGCGCTGAGCGTTGTGCACACTGGTGCCCTCTCCATCCAGATACCTGAAGTTCATAGGAAGTATTAGTGACATAATTCAGGCAAAGGAATGAAGCTCTAATGGTGAAATACCAGCTGGTGAGAGGGGCACATTCCTGGATGGAGACCCTTTAATTGAAGATGTCAAGTCTCACATAGTCAGGGATGGGGTCAGGGATGGGGTCCGCAGAGAGGGAGGATTAGTTTACAGAGCAACCAAGGTCTGGACTTTCCATGGCTGGTTAGTAGACTCCACTGCCTAGACAATGACACGAAGGCCTAGGACCCTCTGCCAAGTGGCCTCGGCCCTCCGGGTTAGGAGAGGCCTCGCCCGTCATCCCGCCCGGGGCGATCTGCTTTGGCTCTGGGGTGTCGCTCACGCCTTTTCTCATGCCGCCTGCATCTCACTGTCAGGACTGGAAGGTATGCAACAGCAGCACCTCGGCGAGGAGGCTGATTTAATAACCAGCGTTTACACAGCGGACCGCCCAGCGGCTCTGTCCGGCTCGCGGGAAGCACGGCAGATGGAGGGACATGGAGGGTCCTGTCCAGCTCTCTCCGGGCCAGCACTTGGACGCGCCCCGCCGCTTCCCGCCCCTGAGGCAGTAACCCCGCGAGGTCAGGCGTGCGGCCGCGTCGCAGGTCCTGATTGCTCCAAGCCGCTCTGACACCAGCCGTCACACAGGAGCCCCCAGAGGCCTTGGCTTCTCCACCCTCTGCGCTCCCCGGCGCTTCCAGCCTATCCCGCCCGCCCTTTGATGGACCCACTTCTGAGGACGAAGGCCAGTGTGGCGTCGTACCGGACAACCAGACCTCCAGGACGCACACGGGCACTCAGTGTAGGAGAAGGGACCGTTTCCTTGGGGCCCCGATGCTGGGTTCCCCGCGCTGAGGTGTCTGCGGAGGACCACTGTGCCCGAGCTTCCCGGGCACAGACGGGAAGACGCCTCCGCAGGGGCACTGAGTAGCGGGGGGAGGGGGGCAGGACCCACGCTAGGGCCCAGGATGCAAGTGCACAGGGGCCCGCAGACAGCGGGACGCGGTGGTGACTTGACGGGCACCGAACTGGCTTATTTTCCACTTGGCCACTTCTTAAATATGTAAGTAACTTATTTGTAATAGCAGTTTGGGTAATTCCAAATGCAGAGCACAGCCTGCAAACTCTGAGCGAAATAAAGGTAAAGAGTGCTTTGCTCAAGCGGAAGTGCTCTGTGGGGAGGGTGGGCTGAGGGGGAGCTCCAGGTCCCATGGCCCTCAGACTCCGGACCTGCGTCAGGTCAGCTCCACCTGGAGCTCTCACGGAAGCCAGCTGGATGTCCTCGGCCGTCCTGTGGCTGGGGGCGGGGCAGCCTGGCAGGGAGGCTCAGAGGCCGTCCAGGAAGAGACCCGCTTCAGCTCTGCAGCCGGCAGACGAGTGTGGATGATTCAGAGACACGCGGATTTCATCACTGGGAAGCACGTGGGTTGACATGGGGGCTGGAGGACGTGAGGAGGGTTTTGTCTAAAAAAATCTGGATTTGGCTCAGGTCAAAAATGTGAGCAATAAATTGTGACACGTTTTCCGAGCCGTGCAGGCCTGTGTACGGCTCACAGAGCGGGACCACCCGGGACAGAGGGGGAGGAGGGGGTGCCGGCAAGCAGCAGTCAGGGTTGGTTAACAAAATGAATTTCCAGCGTCGTCTCTTTCAGCCCCAAACAGCTCTATGAGCTCAGCTTCAGAAAGTGCTTCTGAGAGACGGGGACCCCTCCAAGGTCTCCAGGAACCTGGGTGAAGTGGGGAAACGGGGCCAGGTCCGCTTTCCACAGCGTCCCCAGCCTTCACCTCTGGGTTCTGGGCAGGAGCTCAAGATACAGTCCGGGGATGACAGCAGGGCCCATGGCAGGTGCTCGGGTGTGTGTCCAGCAGCCCCGCAGGCCTGAGAAAGCGGTCACCAGTGTCTGCGGGGGGTGGGCCGGGGCGGGGGGTCCTGGTGGGGCACCTGAGTTATTACAGAACCAGCCGGGACTGCTGACTCCGGAATCAGGACCTCAGAGACTGCACCCCAGGCCTCCCTGCACCTGCTCCGCTGGGGCCTCCCCTCCTCTGGGCCCCCAGAAACCCTGCTCTGTGCTCCTGCCAGCCCCCAGCCCACTTCTATCACGGGTGCTCCCCCAATTCCTTGCACCTGTCCCTCCGGCTTCTCTTCAGAGCGGCTGCCACCATGCGCCCTCAGGAAGCGTCGCCTCAAGGTACTGGCCACGGGGCTTGGTGGGCAGGCTGCCTTTGTGCGGTGCTGAGGCTTGGTGGCACGGGGGCCTGTCCGTGCGGCCCTGGGCTCTGGGCTCCGGGGTCTGTCCGCTGCCTGGCCAGGACAGCGCCCAGGCTAGGGAGGAGCGCCCCCTCCCCCAGACCTGCCCTGCAGGCCCCGGAGCCTCTCAGCGGGCCCCCCGCCCTATTTCTTGCTCACTTCAGGACAAACTGAGTCAAACCACAGGCCGGAGGCAATGACGTAGCTTTGCAACTCCATTTGCTGGTCCCAGGGCCGAACTGGGGTGCAGACCTTGGGTCCTCCGCGCACCCTTGGCAGGGAGTAGGTGACAAGCGTAAAGAGCTTAGAATACTGCCCGGCCCGTGGTAAGAGGTCTTGTGTCCCCATTTGCCGCTCTGGGGGCAGATTGTCTGTGGAGTGACCAACAGGCCCAGGGAGGGCGCAGGACCCGCCGGAGAAGAGACGCACGTGGCTGGGGAGGCGGGGCAGTGTGCCGCCCGGAGGGCCTGGGGTCCCGCTTCCCCCACCCCGGCCAGCTGCGGTGTGCGGTCACCTGCAGCCCTGGATTACAGCCCCGCACCGGGAGGGCGCAGCGGGAGCCCCGGGTGCCTCCTCTCCGCTGCCCCACCGCCTCCAGGCTGGCGGCCGGGGGTGACTGCCCTCGGGGCCGCGACAGGAAGCCTGCGGGGGGCCCAGCCGTGCAGGCTCCTCTGGCTCCACGCGCGCAGGCGCTGTTTTCTGACACAGACTTTCAGAGCCTCCCTGGACACAAACACTGACAGGGCTGGCTCCCCACTGTGGGCGCCTGGGTTTCTCACTTCTTCTTCTCTAAATGGCTAAGGGTGGACCAGGGCGCATTTTTCCAGATTCCTCTTGGTACGGCTCTCTTCTCCTTCTTGAAGGGCTTTTCATTTTTATTATTATTAAAACATTTTAACGGCAGTCTGACAAGTGCCTCATGTAGCTCCGCCGGCCCCGCTCTCCCCGCTGGTCCCCTGGCGCGCCCTCAGCCGCTGGCCGGGAGCAGCACAGACCCGAGGGCCAGACTCATTATCCCATTTTGTCAGCGTGGTGGAAAACATTTGCTTTCTGGAAGGTGACCCTGCTTTCAAGAGCCAACCTCTGGAGAAAACAGGACACAGGGGCTGCCTTGGCTTGGAGGCCCGGAGAGGTCCGTGTCTTCACGTGCAGCCTGCGGCTCCATCTGGCGCAGGAGCCCCGTGAGGGTCAAGTTTGTCCCGAAGGTCCCCTTTCTCCTGCAAGAGCCGTGCCCAGCGGGCCACGGCTGGTGCCCGTGAGGAGTCTGGGGTTACTGCTCCGCCCTGGCTTCCTCCCTGGGCACGGGGTGAGGACCCGCTCCAGTGACCAGGCCGTGGGCAGGGGACAGAGGGAGCAATCTTCCAATGCAAAGCAGCTCGCTCCAGCACCTTGCCCAGACGGCTGGCGGTCAGGCCAGGCATGCCTGTCATTCTGTCTGAGGAGGGCTTCTCGGCACCGGGATCTGCCCAGACTCCTCTGGGTAGATGGTGGGGGGGAGGGGCGCACACCCTGGTGCTGACCACGAGGGAGCCTCCCCCTGCCTGGCAGGCCACCGGGGCTGCAAAGCAAGAATGGAAAATGAAACCCTGGCCTAGCCAGTCCCGTGACATCAGGTAGAACATTTTAAAGTGGTTTCACTGAATTTAATCTGTTTTGGCATTTCAGTGAAAGCAAAATCCCTTTCATAACGCCCCAAATTAGATTCAACAAACACTGATGTGTCCTCTGGGCACATCACGCGAAGTGGCCCGAACGGCCCCGGAGCCCCGGTGCGCACTGTTTGGGGGGCAGACGCAGGGTGGAGTCCTGTGGGGACCGGACAGAGCCAGGGCCAGGGGGACGCCTGAACCCGAGCCCCGCCTCCCTCCCTGACAGGCCGCCAACCTCTAGGACCCGTAGCTTCTTCGTCTGCAAGGTGGGCTGATGGACGGCATGTACGTCATTAACTCACGGGGACCCAGCGAGATCATTGTGGACGTGATGCCACAAAACTTAACTGAGCAAAGACAGAGTAGGAGAAGGAGCCCACAGCTTCTGAAACTGGTAGGGACTGCTAACGTGAATGTGCAAGAAATTCCTTCCTTTCTATAAGAAAAAGACCAAAAACCCCAATGGAAAAAGAGCAAATGACGTAAACAGGTGATTTTCAGAAGGGCCAAAGGCAGTGAACGATCCTCTGACGTGGTGGGTATCAGATGGCTTTGCTGGAGCAACAGAGAGACCCCCTCCCCCCCAGAGCCCCGAGGCCCCCGTTTCTGCGCCCGGCGAGGGGCAGCCCCGCCCAGGCGGAGGGTCCAGCAAGACCAGGCCGCAGTCTGCGGGGCAGGACTCACTCGCAGCTGGGGCGTGAGCGCGGGCCTCCCACGGCACCTGCACCCAGCAGGTTTACAGCGGACCTGCCAGAGCAGGTGACCTTGGGCAGGGGGAGCACGGGCCTGAGGAGCAGGGCCGAAGGGCAGACTGGGCAGAAAGGCCAGCACTGCCCACCTGGATCCAGGGCTGGGCACGATCAGCTGGGACTGGTGTCCCCACAGAAACAGGAGCGAGGGAGGGAGGGCCTGTCCTGCTGCTCACGGCAGACTGGCTTCCGTGTCTGCACCAATGGCCAATGGTGCCCTAGTGAGAGGAGGCGGGGCAGGGGGCACTTTCAAGAGGGACTGGATGGGACTGTCTGGAGCTGGTCCCCTTAGGGGCAGAGAGGAGAGGGTGCCTTCAGTCTCTGAGGTCCTTACTCACATAAGTGGACATCACTGGGGACAGGCAGGTTCCAGGGGACAGAGGTGGGTCCTGTTTGTGCCATCTTGAGCTCAAGGGGCCTCCAGCTAGAGACATTTGTGTGCTGGAGAGATCTCTGGGGCCACTGCAAACCCTAAAGCACGGGGTGGGCTGGTCTTGTCTGACAGCTGTGGGTCCTGGCGACCCCACTGGGCACCCATCCTCACCCCTTGTGTCACACCGGAGCTTGAGATGCTGCAGCCAAGATGGCAGGCGTCCACTTCCCCAGGCATATGTGCCGTTGCCCGCCTGGGCCCCAGACATCCCGGCCCAGCGGGGCCACTGCTTTCTTGACGAGCTAAGCGTCAGGCACCCCGATGTGCAGAGAAGCCTTTACCAACCTTGTTGGCACCAGGGGCCAGGCCCTGGCCCTGTAGGCCCCCTGAAGACATCCAGGCCTCAAAGGCTGGCTGGCTTATCTCAGCCGTGGGGGGCGGGTCCGGCTTTCTGCAGCTATGGAATGGGACTGTGGTGTCCCTGGAGGACACTCAGGTCACCTGGAGGTGTGGGGAGCTGCTCCGATCTGTGCATCTCCCAGTGGGGCGTCCCGGGGGCCGGCGTGGCCTTTCCTGCACCCGACAATCCAAGACGGGGGGCCCTCCCAGAAGACAGACAAACCGCATCAGGGAGAAAGGCGCAAGGCCTGTGTGGCTCAAGCAGGAGTCCAGTCAGTGTGAGGGGCTCCGTCCACCAGGGAGAAGCCCGAGTCCCTGAGTCCGAGGGAACGGCTTTGCTCTTCGGCTGGGAGAGGGTCGCATCACAGCACATGGCCGCCTTGCCCCCCCCCCCCACCCCGTGTGCACCTCGGGAAACAAGGAGACCGGCCCAGGACAGGACCCGGCTGGCCTCTGGGTCTGGCGAAGCACCTACGCCCTCTGGGGAGGCCCTAGGCTGGGCCCCGAGGGCAGGACCGTGGTGGCGAGGCGGGGCATTAATCCGCCATCTGGGGAGGAGAATCCCTGGAAAGGGAAATCCTCTTAATCTAAATCCTATCTGCCACCACTGAATTTACGATAACTTGGACGAAAGTGGATTGGAGTTTATCTTTGTGTCCACTATTAGAAGCAGGGGGACCAATTTGCTACGCAAAACGTGGATATTAATACAACACTGCGTTGCCGACATCAACGTTGATTTAAAACTCGTTTTCCGAGCAGAGAGGACGTCAGCTCAACGGTGGGCACAGCGATGCTGGAGGAAAGCGGTTTCGTGTTTGTCCAGACGACAGCTGGCGACCAAAGCTGCCGTTGGACGTTCGAGGTCGGGGGCGTCCTGATACTTGGCCTCTCCGGGTTTCAGTCCTGTTGTCCTAGCTCCGGGCCCGGGTGAGCTGTGCGCCTCCGCCGGGCCTGGGACCTCCGCTTCTGTCCAGCAAGTGTCACCGTGGCGGCACAGGAGGCCGGGATGGAGCGTGACGCGCCCCCCCGTGCTCGGTCACGCCCGGACCGCGCCAGGCTCCGCCGTCCGCCTCGCCGCCCACAGCCTCCCGCTGCTCGGGCCCTTCTCCCAGCCCGGAGCCCCTCCGGGCCGCTGCCCCCGAGGCCGTCTGAACGAGAACGTGCGGCGGCTCCTTCCGCTCCGCGGCCTCCCCAGCCCGGCCATCCCCGCGGCTCCGGTTCCCATACGTGGCATCAGGCTCAGAGTTAAACACCATGCCTTGTGCCACGCAGCAACGCGGTGCCAGAGCCAGGATTTGAACCAGATCTGGTTCCAATTCTTCCAAATCTAACACTTCCTTTTGCTTGAATGCAGCGTTTCTCAAACTGAAGGTGGTGACCCGCCCCCCCCTTCCAGGATGAGTCCTGTTCACAGGTCAGGCCAAGGAAATGCGTGGGACGCCAGGTTCCTGGTGAGGTCCTGGGGGCTGAGGCCACAGAAGGTCTCCCGACAGGCGTACGGGGCAAAGGGCTCCAGGGTCCTGGATAAACCCCCTCGGCCCCACCCTGCTTCCGGAGGCCTGGCCGAGGCGGAGTGAACCGCGCTCGCTGGCAGAGATGCTGGCGTCTGTGGGCAGTGACCTTCCCCTCCCTGTGCCTCCCACTGCCCTCTTGGCACACCTCTGTTTATTGTCTTTGCGTCAGCTCACACCCCTTCCCCGGGCCTACTTCCTTCATAACAGGATGGTGGACCCGCCGCTGCTCAGGGCTGCGCCAGTCATGGAAAAGAAGCCCCCAGAAGCCCCCAGGGTGCAGAGGCGCCCACTCCTCAGGGTGTCTCGGGGCTCGAGTGTGTCCCCCTCTGTCCAGGAGCCTGGGACGGAGCTGCAGTCATTTGGAAATGTCCTGAGCGCACTGGCCTGGAGGCCTGGGTCCGTGCCCCTGATGCCGAGTCTTCAGTCTTGATTTTATTCATTATTGGTTGAAAATGGTCTCCATGTTCAATCTTGCAAATGCCAGAAATTCTGGGCTCTCTGTATTTCCTCTCAATTCTGCTGTAAGTTCCGCCATCCCTTTCCAAGCTCATTTTTCTCTGGAGATACTTTATCGAATGCAGTGGCAACAACTAATCCACCCTGGTGATGTTTTGCTTGGACAGCTCTTTGCCCGCAGCCACGACTGCGTTAGGTGTGTTTCCTGTTTTCCAGGTTGTTGCAGGAACCGGTCTCCGTGATTCTTGTTGCCATTACGCAACACAGAGCCGTCACCCTCCAGCTTTCTAGAACGGCCTCTTCAGCTCAACCCCGTCGGCCAGCACCGCGACGGGACGGCGGCGGCTCGGCCATCTTGGTTCCCTTGGCTCACCAGGATGGCCGTCGGTGCCAGCGCCGCTTCAGTCAGGTTTGTGCCCGAAGAACTGAGCCCTGGCTGCCACGTGGCAGAGTTTTTTTTAATACATTTTCTACCGTTTTGTCTCCCAATAGGGGAGTACAAACACGCAGTGGGACTGAGCGGCCTCCTGCTACAAGGTCGTGATGGACGTCACGTCCTCGGAGAGCCAGGCTGCCTTGAGGTGTGTGTGTGATCGTCTCTCATTCCTTAGGGAGGGGACCACACTCCGAAGTGACTGCGCCGGTGACAGTGGTTTGGGAGAAATGTTTGTTCCTCACTCACAGGCTGCTGTGTCCGCTGCAGGGTCTGCCCCGGGCCGCAGGCGGGGCTCAGGGTGGCCCCCCACCTCTCGGGACCCGGGCTGCAGGGGACAGGCGGGGCTCAGCAGCCCCCCACCTCTCGGGACCCGGGCCGCAGGCGGGGCTCAGGGCGGCCCCCCACCTCTCGGGACCGGGCAGACAGGCGGCAGCTCCCCTCAAGTCCATCCCCTGGAGCAGGGCAGGGGCAGAAGTATGTCCTCCCTCTGAAAGCCGTGCTCAGAACCGGCCCGCTGCCCCCCTGCCCACACCCCACTGGCCACAGTGGTCCCGGGCCACGTGGGGGGGAGCAGGGCGGGAGGGAGCTGCAGGTCAGCCTCAAGGGGCTTCATCGTCCCTTTGCTCCAGAGGCCCTTGAATTTGCAGAGCAGAGGTGGGAGGGCAGAGGGTAGGGCTGGGCCGGCCTGGCACCAGCACGAGCTGGCTCTCACCGGGTGGCCCAGCAGCCTGCTCCCCGGAGTCCCAGAGCGGCTGCCCTCTGCTGTGAAACAGACAAGGGGTGTCAGGCACCCCGGGTGACCAGGGGTCTGTCTGCGAGGTGCCCGCCTCGTGAGAGAGGCTGACAGACATCACTTCCCAGGCCTCCACCCCCCCTCCATCTGGGGGGCGCGGGGGCACCGGATCCAGTGCGGTCCCCAGCACTGAGCTCCCGCCACAGGCCCGTCTCGTGTCCTCGTGGCTCATGGGACACTAGGCGTGGGCAGCAGAGGAGCAGGTGCAAGGCTGCGGCCTCCCAGGGCGTCAGACTGACCCCCTACCAAGAGCAGAGAAGCAGCCATCCAGCCACATCCGGTTAGACTGGGGTCTGGAGTCTCGGTGATGGCGGGGGGTCACTTCCCTGCCCGGTGGAGCCTGCAGACTCTAGAAACGACCCCAGCGACACTTGTGACACCCCCCAGCTGCCTTCGCATGTCCTTGCTTTGTGCTGACAGTTCCATGTGACACATTTAACACGCGGCTGCAGGAGGCATGTCCCTCTCCTGATTCCGGTGACACTTAGAAAATGGGTCTTTGCGGGTGGAGTGAAGTGAGGGTCTTAGTCCTGGATTAGCTGAGCAGCTCCTAAATCCGATGGCACGTGTCCTTATAAAAGCGAGGCAGATTTTAGGAGAGGAGAAGCCGCATGAAGGCCGGGGCAGAGGTGGGGGGATGCAGCCCCCAGCCTGGAGGGCGGTGCTGCGCGGGCAGCTTGTGCGCCTGCAGGGCCGTGTCCGCGTGTGCTGCGAGGCTGGTGCGGGCCGTGCAGCGGCGTGTGCGGGAGTGTGTGCGTGTGCGCGCGTGCGGGCTGTGTATCTACCTGCTCTGGAAAGAAAGCCAAGGGTGTGCCTGGACAACCTTGTGCTAGTCTGTTGGAAGGACTGAACGGTGGGAGTATTCAGCCACAGAGATCTCTCCGGAGAGATTAGTGCATGACTTGAGCAATCTCAGCAGAAGCCAACAGTGGAGACGGGATTGTCCAGGCACACAGAGGATGCTTGTGTCCGGTGCCGCGGACCCCTGTGACCTATACAGGAGGCCACCGAGTTCACGGGAATATGACATCAGCAGGAGCATTGCGGCAGACTTCGAGCCCCTCCGAATCCCGCGGGCAGGAAGCAGGCTGTGTTTAGCTGTGACCACGTGCTCCCCTCGTGAAGGGAGGAAGGGCTGTCCAGGAGCGGAGCCGGGAGCCCGGACAGCCGAGCCTCAGAGGAGCCCGCTGAGGAGCCCGCTGAGGCCTGGAGATGTGACGTTTGCTCCCTGGGTTTTGAAATTGCTTGGAACCAGTGACTCCCTTTTTCTTTTCATTTTCCCCCTTTCTGAGTGGGAGTGTCTGTAACCATCGATATTGGCCTGTACAGTGTGCCCGCGGGGCATTTCGGGGGCAGATACCTTACTCCTGAGTTGTGCGTGTTCACCGACGGAAAGGAAGGGCCTGTCGGGAGGGAGGCCTAGTTGGGGTTCGGAACTTTTGGATTGATTAGACTTAGGTGAGATTTTTGGATTTCGATGTGACTTCTAGAGCTAGTGGGCGGGTGAATGTCCTTCACATGTGGGGTTTGCACGCGGGCCTTTGGAGGCCACAGGGAAGGCTGCGGCCAGCAGAATAGCAGCCACCAAAGACGTCCACCTCTTGTCCTGCAAACCTGGGAACTTACCGTGGCGGTCCGAATCGGGGCAATTGTGCGGGGTGATTAAGTGAAGGCCTTCGGGGTGGGGAGACTCTGCCGGGTTTCCGGGGGGCCCTGTGCGTTAACAGGAGTCGTTGTGAGAGGGAAGCAGGAGGGTCCGTCAGGGAAGAGGAGATGCACAGGCAGGCTCAGTAGCAAGATGGCGGGTTCGAGGTGGAGGAGGGGGGTGGAGTGCATTTACCTCAAGGTCTCCAGAAGGGAAGCCGTTTTGTCGACACCTGATTCATCCCAAGGAAACCCATTTCGGACTTCAGAGTTGTAAGATAATAAAATTGTGTGGTTTCGAAGCACGAGCACCGTGGTGGTTGATCACAGCCGCACCGGGACGCTAACGCAGGGCCGGGCGACCGGAGAACCGCCAAGGCGGCTGCAGCACGGGACGACCGTCGGCCACGTGCGGCGATGGCCGGAAGTGGGGGTCTCGGGAGCCCCGGGACCGGCGCAGCTCCTGGGGGGGGAGCGCTTGTGCCCATGCTGCGCCCCTCCCAGACCACGGCTGGGGATTCACGTCTGGGTTTGGCAAAACGGCACCCGTTGAGCAAGGGCATTTTTGGGGGCCGTGGAGACGAGGCCTGACCAGGGAGGACGCGCGGGAGGCCAGGGAGAGAGGCAGCAGGGCCAGCAAGGCTGCCGGGGGCTCACCTTACGGACGGGGAAGGCGGCAGCGCTGGGCCGGGTAGGGGGCCTCGGGGGCGGACGACAGCTGTTGAGTGGCCGGGTCAAGGGGAGCAGGGGGGGGTCACGGGGATCGCGTCCTCAAGAGCGTGGCCGCGGTGGGAGCCATGGGGCGGAAGTTCTCTTCCGATGGCCTCGGTGACATGGAAGCCCCCCCCCCTGTCACCGGTTAACCGTGCAAGCAGCTTGAGGAATGCGCGCTCCGCCCGGAGCCCCGGGCTCAGCAGGAAGCAGTGGTAACACGCAGCACATGCAGCCTCGAGACGGTTTGGTCGGAGAAATAATCTACCGCCCAACGAGTTTGTTTTCAATTAGACCAGCACCCGAGCCCGCCCGCTGCGGGAGGGCCGGCCGGGCCGTTGGGAGCGGCCCTGCAGCGCGAGGTCGGCTCCGTTTGACGGTCCTGACGCGCGAGGGGCGCTCTCAGAACAGCGCGGCCGAGGGTGTGCGCCGCCTGGAGCCGCGCCAGGGCCCCGGCTGCTCGAGAGGCGTTTCGGGCCCAGAGATTCCGCCCCGATTTTCAACATCTGTTGGTGCTGGTGGAAAACGAGGCTGGGATTGTTTTGGTAGAGGCCACGCAAGCTGCCGTGTGCTGTGTTTTAAAGTGTTGGTGACGGATGTTTCACACTCTGACTCCGGCGGAGCAGCGCGGCCCCGACTGCGGTGACAGGGCCCCACCTGCCACCAGGATCCAGCGCTCCGCAGGGGACAGTCCTGAGAACCACAGCTCCGTTCCCCTCCGCCGTGCCCGTGGCAAGCCGTGTAGGTGTCTGTGTTCTGCGTACATTTAGACCCTTAGAGACCAGCGGCCCTGGGCATGTCCTCTGTGCCTCTGTCCCTCTGCGTTTGAGAGCCTCCAGGTGGGCCTTCTGGCTCCTCGCGTCGCTTCTCATCGGAACAGACCCTTCGACCCACTGCGCGTCGCGCCACACCTCCAGCGGCTGAGCTGTATCACGGTTTTTATTTTATTCCTTTGTTTTGTTTTCTTCATCAAGCCGAGTCCAGCTTGGAGTCCCATTTCCCGAGATGGTAGAAATGTGAATTTTGTGCACTTGGGAGATGCCTCTTCATGGTCTTTAGGAAACTTTGAATTCTGTGCCCCCCCGACCCCTGCCTCCTTGCTTCTCCTCCTCGCTACGGCCCAAACCTGGAATGCTCTTCCCTGGCATCCTCCTCACGGAGGCCACTTGGCACCTGCCGACCCCAGCCTGCGCTGACCTGAGCTCAGCAGGTGCATCTGTAAGTGGCCCATTGACTGTGTCGCTGTCTCCCTGCTGGAAGGTGTCCCTCAGGTCAGGGCTCTGTGTCTGCTCTAGGGGTCTGTCCCAAGCCCTAGGACAGTGTGGCCCACAGTCAGGTAAGAGTAAGAAGCCACACAGCCAACCTCAGTCCCTCACTGACAAACGGGTCATGGCATTATGCAAATAAGGAAAGTAAGTCTGCGTGAGGGTTCGCGGGCCCGGGGCCGGCACCTGGCTGGCTGGACACTGGTCTGTCGTTTTTCGGAGCCCACGTTTCCCACCACTGTGACACCCTGCTGCCTTCGAGCCTCTGGGACACCAACACACACGCAGCACAAGCCCGTGCATGTCTGTCTTAACACCTCCGTCCTTTTGTCTGTCTGTCCAGCCATCGGCAGTTTCTACACCTATACTTAGACGTTTATCTATCCATCTCTCAACCTATAATCTGTCCATCCACCTACCATACAATGAGACAGACACGCACACACACACGCGCGCGCACACTCACACGCGCACACACGCGCGCACACTCACACGCGCACACACGCGCGCACACGCACGCACACACACGCACACACATACGCACGCGCACACACACACATACGCACGCACACCCCTCGGTTCTCAAAGGTGCTCGCGGCTGCCTGTCTGGAGCCTCACTCGGCCCCGCGTCTGCTGGAGCCTCTGGATGGCTGCCCCTCTCTGCCTCGCCCTCCTGCTCCTGCTCTGGTTCCTTCCTTGTTGGTTCTGCTCTCTTCCAGCAGGATTAGGGCCTCCCCCTCCAAGGACTTCACCTTGGTGTCCACTTCTGTCACCATTCCAGAGACGGAGTGTCAGGGAGGGGCCGGGCCCCTCTTCGGGTAGACGCCATGGTCACTGGGAGCTTTGGCCAGAGGTGTAGCTATGCCTGCACTGTAGGAGCATAACCCCAGCAAGGGGCAAGTGTCACGTCTGACTGTGTTTCCCGAATAGAAGGTGAGGAGAGACCAATAGTGTCAGCTCCACAGAGGGACGATGACACAGACCCCCAACATTTGTGACTGACCTCAGTTACAGAGTCACCCCGGGGCCGAATGGATTTAAGGAAGGTAGAATCTTCCGGACCACATTCCCCCCAGCAGGCTGGTCCCAGGAGCCTGGCTCCAGAGTATGACAGCCCGCACTCTCCAGCTGTGGGCCCTGGGCAGACCTCCCCCCTCTGTGAACTGGGGTGGGGCAGCTGTGGGCAGAGCCCTGGCCTTGGAAGGCTCGCACGCTGCCCATAAGTCCTGGTCAGAATCGCTCAAAACTGGGCTCCAAACGCAGCCCCCCACCTTGACCACCGTGCCCCATGAGCCACACAGAGCTGCTGCACAGAGCCTTGGAGCGAAGCCCTGGTGCACGTGTGCAAGCATGTATGTGTGTGCCCACCATGTGTGTGCATATGTGTCTGAGCGAGTGCATACGTGTGTGCGTGTGCACGTGTTAAAATGCTTCTGAGTAACAGCAGCCTGGGAACGCCGGGTTGGATGGGACGTGGTCCGGCCTGGAGGGCCCTCCCGGGGCCGCATGGGTGAGGGCAGGGCCGGGGCTGTGTGGGCGTGGGTAGGGCCGAGGCCGCAGGAAGAGCCTGCTGCCCGGAGCGTGTGGGGGAGGCTGTTTCTCACATACTTGACTTCCGGTCTGTAACACATGTGAATGTCCTGAAATTTACAAAATTGTTAGTCCTCGTAAGAATAAGGATTGCTGGATGGAAGCCCTCCTCCACCAGCTGTCCCCCGGCTGTGTGAGTGTGTCCTTCCTCGTCTTCCCCAGGGCCCTGGACGGATACCCCATCCCTCGTCAGCCGTGCCTCGGGGGGTGGCCACTCGGACAGTGCGGTCTCCCTCGGGCACCCTCAGTGACGTGCCCACACCCTGGGCCTGCCTGGCCTCCTCGTTCTCTGAGTTCCCGGAGCCTCTTCTCAGGACCGGTGGAGGAGCAGCCCTGGGAGCCTGGGGCTTGCTGCCACCCACGTCAGGGGGCGACGGGTGTCATCAGAAGTCCTCGGGAAGGACAAACTCGACCAAGACCACCTCTGGGGGAGCCCTGAGGATGGACATTCTCCTCAGAGGGTCAAAGACAACGCTGGCCCCCTGGGCTCCCTTGCCAGCCAGGCCTCGCTCTGTGCTCTGGCAATTAGCATTCAGACCCCGGCTCCTGCCCAGGTGGGAAGGACCCGAGGGCCCCCTGGGGCTCTGCCTGTGCATGTCCCCAGCACAGCATGTAACCCTGGGAGGATCAGTTTCTGCCTGGAGCATGGCCTTGGGTGGAGCTAGGGGCTTCCCAGTCAGGATGGAGCAGAGGCCAAGGAGTGAGCACCCCAGGCCGCATGGGGCAACTTGAGGGGCCTCGGAGGGAGGGCGGGGGACAGAGTATGGCCCGCAGGTGCAGGGCGGCCGGGGGCGCCACAGCCACAAGGGTAGGAGTTGGAGAAGGGGTCCAGTGTGCCTCACCCCCAAGGGCCATCTGGAGCCAGCACACTCTGGGTGGGCACTGCTGGGGTGGTGGTCTGGGCACCATCCCTAGGCCTGGGTAGGCCTGGCCGTGTTCACAAACAGAGCCTGGGGGATGCTCGAGCTGGTGAGGCCCCAGCTGCTTCCCGTGGCCGGCCCGCAGCTCCGTGGGTCCACCCTCCTGGTCTGAGCTCATGACCACGTCCCAGAAAGCCTGTACCCCTCTCAGCCTGGCACCTCTTGGGTGAGCTGAGCACAACCACCGCTCCGCAGGGCAAGACCCGCTGCTGACGAGCAAGAAGGGGACCTGCCCCTGGTGAGGACGGAGGCCCTCCGGGGCTGGGCAGGGCACGGGAGAGGAGGGGGTTTCTGGCTGGGGTGGGAGAAGATTTGAGATCAAGGCCAGGGCCAGGATCCAGAAAGACCTCCAGAATTGCAAGGGGTCATTCACCTTGGGCGTGAGAAGTAAGGTCTGCAAGAACGGCTAGGCCAGTTAGGGGAGCATCCGCTTCTTAGGCTGGGTGGGGCGGGGCGGGGCGGGGGGACCCCAGGCCCACTGTGGTTGTGTCCGGGCTTGTGGAAAAACTCGCCTGCTTGTGGGTCAGGAGCCCAGGGGAGATGGTGGGGCTCAGCTGAGGTGCGGGAGGAGCCTGGGTGGGGCCGGGGGTGGCCTGGGGGGGCCTGGGGGGGGCCTTGCCAGCCAGGGGTCTCTGCTTCTGCCTGGAGGCCAGCACCTCCCTCTGAGCCAGGGAACCTGAGCCGGCTCCGGCTGGGGATTTAGGTTTGGGTTTCTCTGGAATGTCCGTTTGTTGTTCTTTGATGGAATTCAGGACCGCGGGCCAGTGTGGCCTGGCCTGGCAGGGCGGGCGGCCAGCGTGTGCTCCTTCCACAGGGCAGGGCTGGTCTGTGCCCCGTAGGGGGCGGGGAGCGGGTTCGCGGGGGCAACACAAACCGACAGGGTCCGACAGCTGCGGGACGTGGAAGGATCCACTTGGCCTCAGGAAGAAATCTCGGCCTCCAGGACCTCTGACACCCAGACGCCTCCTTGCTCCCAACAGGAACCCCAGGCCCGGGGCACCACTGGCGGTCACCCCCTGGGGCTCTCCCAGTCCTCCCAGCCCCTCCCCCCAGGCCCTGTGGTCTCCGCCACTGGAGGAAACGGGCCTGTGTCGGGGACAGGACCCCAGTGTGTGGTTATTCTTTGAGACACACCCCTAGCTGGGGAGGAGAGGTCACCCTCGCCCTTGGCTCGGGGTGGGAGCCGGACTCTGGCCCAGGGTGACCTACATGGTATTTTATGTTAAAGTTCCAGGACCATGTTCGCGGCCCAGCCGAATCCTGCCTCCCCTTGGCGGCTCTGAGACCTGTCTCGTCTGAGCACACCAGACGAGGTGGTCTGGGGCGCCCTGACGTGGGGGTGACGGGAAGCCAGGCACCCTCACCCACTGAGGCTGCTCGGCAGAGAGGTGGGGGCCCGGGGGGTCACCCCGTGGGAAGGCCCAGACCTGCTGCTGCCCCGGGGCAGGGTGGGCATGTGGGGGTGGCGGGTGCCCCGCTGCGTGCCCCCAGCCGCAGGCTCTCCTCTCCTGCCTCAGCGTCTACCCTCAGGGATCCCCCTCCGTCCTGGGCTGGGCCGTGTGTGCAGGCGCTCTTCATCTGGCCAGGCATGGCGCACAGTAGGCCCTTCCGCAGCCCGTCCGGGGATCCACGTCACGGTGTCTGATCCGAGCAGCGGTGGTGCCGTTCAAGGGCGGCCACAGGCTGGTTGTGAGGAGCGGCCAGTCTGACCCGCAGGGCGAGCGGGGGCGGGCCAGGCAGTGGGAGCACAGACGGGGAGAGGGGTGTAGGAGGGAGGGAGGCGGGCGTCCCAGGTGAGTGAGGCCAAGCAGTCAGTGCCCTGGTGCCCTTGGGGCCTGCACCCTCCAGCTGGCGAATGTGTGTGGGGTCGGGTCCCCAGCCCATCACGCGCTGGTGCCCCTTGGAGGTCCCAGTAGGTTTCCGGGACAGCCAGAGGGAAGCGCCCTCAGCACGTCCTTCTCAAAGCCAGCTGTGCCTGAAGGCCGGGCCGGCCGGTGTGGTGGGAAGGAGTCATGCAGCCCCGGACCCCCAGGGGGACGTCTGCAGCGCCGTAGGCTCCTGTGTCACGGGGGAGGTAGTGTAGGCCCACGGGGCATGTGTGGGGTCCTGTGGGTCGGTGGGTTATAGGGGGCGTGGCTTTGACTGTGAGCTGGGGTCCTGGGAGGCAGCCAGCGGGGGGTGGGTGGGGTGGCGGATGCCATTTGGCCTGGATGTTCACCGTGTCCCTGTGGTTCCCTCTGGAGAAGACTCCGTGGAGGCCGCCAGGAGAGAGGTGACGGGTAAGCGTGGAGGGAAGGGACAGCCGCCAGAAGTATCCTGAGGTCCAACAGGAAGCAGAGGGAACGGGAGTGCAGGGGGGTCCTGGAGACCCACGTCAGGCATCAGGGCCCCACACAGGGGTGGACGCGGCTCCTAAGGGGCAGGGAGCCCGATGTGGCTGAGTTCCCAGGGCTGCACCGTATCCACCCACCACTGAGGGTTTGGCCTGTGGCCTGTTAGGCCGTCGGTGGGCAGAGGGTCCTTCCCGGGCTGATCAGGCCCATGGTACCCGGGCGAGTGAGGAGGGACGGGCAGTGTCCTATGTGCAGGTCAGGGACCTGGGGCTGGAGGGAGGCTGGCTGGCGGCCCCTCCCTCACATCCCCAGCCCCCTCCACAGCCCACCACTTCCCCCGCCCGCTCCCCTGGGGGACCGGAGAACGGGGGCTGGAGAAGCATCTGGAACAAGTCCCACGCTATTTCCCAGGGAAGGGCCACGCCCCTCCTCGGACCCTGCTCCGATTCATGAGATGGGAGCCCTGCCCAGGCCGCCCACCCAGTCCAGGACTGGCTGAGTACAAAGCGCATTTCACAGGCATCTGGATCAAATAACTGGCTGATAGCGTGTATAAATTCGAGTCAAAACTCCGGAAGGCAGAGCCACCGCAGTTCATTCCAGCGTGATGCGCGCAGCAGAGGCCGTGGCTCCCTGAGATTTAAAATCCGCCCAGAGGGGGGCCCCTGGGCGGCGCAGTCAGCTAAGCATCTGACTGTGGCTCAGGTCACGATCTCGAGGTTCGTGGGTTCGAGCCCTGCATCGGGCTCTGTGCTGACAGCTCGGAGCCCGGAGCTGCTTCAGATTCTGTGTCTCCCTCTCGCTCTGCCCCTCCCCCGTTCACTCTGTGTGTGTGTGTGTCTCTCTTGCTTTCTCTCTGTCTCTCTCTCAAAAATAAGTAAACATGAAAAAAATTTTTAACCAGCTCAGAGGAGGGTCATGAGATGCCCATGCAAGCTTCGCCCCAGCGGCCCCGAGCCCTGCCGGTAGAGGGAGGAGCAAGTGATAGACCGCACCGTGCCAGGGCGGGGGGCAGGGGCGGGGGGCGGGGGCTGGGGGGACACCTGCCTGCAGAGCACAGCCGAGTCAGTGCCTGAGCCCCCCCGGCGGCCAGGCCCCAAGCCAACCCCTACGTGTCTGCTGAGCCCACAGGTGTGAGTTTTCATCTGCCACCTCCTTGCTGTGTGACCTCGCTGAGCCTCTTAACCCTCTCTGGGCCTTCATCTCCCTGTCAGGTCTTTGTGAGCACTGAGCAGAGGAGCCACAGAAGCCCTGGCTGGAGCTGGAGCAGTAAGGGGAGGGCACTCGCTGGAAGGGTCCAAGACATGGAGGACAGAGGACACGCAGTGGCCTGGTGGGTGGCCATGGGAGGCTTGAGGGAAGAGATAGTGGGGGGGGTGGGCGGCATCAGTGAAGGACCGGGATGGGAACCAGGCCTGGAGGGGCAAGGTGGGGTGGGGGGTCCTGAAACAAAACAGGAAGGGGTGGGTGGGTACCCGAATGCCTGTCCCGATAGTGGGGTGCGGCAGAAAGACACACAGCTCCCCGAGAGCAGGAGGGTCAGGTCCTGCTGCCCAGCGTGTGTCACCAGGCTTGACAGTGGCCCCTTAGAGTCGAAGGCAGGCTACCGTGTCCCAGCCACACCTCCACGGCCCCTCAGGGCACTGGACACAGGGTCTGCAGGTGGGGACAGCCTGCCTGCCGGGCACCCAGCCAGGTGGGGCTCCTGCGGGGAGGGTCCGTGTTCTCCAGGACCCCTGCTCTTCCCAGAAGGTGGAGGCTCAGGGCCCGTCCTTGGGCGGCTGTTCTCAGACCTCACTGCGCCCAGGAGCGCGCCGTGAAGACCCCGGCACAGGGGGCGGTCTCAGAGTGCGCGCGTTTACATTTCTGGTCGAGGCTCCCAATCGCTGACTCACCCCCTTGCACGTGGTTTGCGCATGCACCCCTTTTTCTCTCCCACCCACACCACATCTTGTCACCGAACGTGTTTGAACTTCTCATTCCTGTGATTAATTCGGAGATGGAATAAGTTGTGTTCAGTAAGGTGTTCTATATATATTTTGTTCTCTTTTGCCACTTTTCTGTTGGGTTGTTGGTTTTTTCTTATTAATTTGTGGGTGCTCTTTACATATGATATCAGCATTCATCCTTACCTTGCAGATATTTGTTCCCAGCCTGCTGCTTAGCATTTTAGCTTTCTAGCGATGTTTTCTCCGTCACATACAAGTCCTCACATTTTTTGTAGTCAAGTCCGTCAAGTTTCCTTCAGGCTTGGATTTTGCGTCTTGCCTCTTTTCCTGAGAGTGTGCACTTTTCTCTTGCATTCTCTTCCAGTTCTTTTATAATTATACTTTTTGCCTTTAATCTATCTGAGTTTATTTTGGGTATGGGGTGAGACAGAGTGGAACCGTTTTTCCACATTAAATCTGAGATATCAGGAGCCCCAGAGGACACAAATTATAGTGTAGGGGCTTGGGGCTCAGGCTTCGGAGCCAGGCTTGCTGGGCTGGAGTCCATGCCCTGCCCCACCCAGCGGGGTGCCGGCCACTCGCGGAGCCAATTCCAGCCTCAGTTTCCTCTTCTCCAGAAGGGCGCTTGTCCAGCGTGAACAGGCACTTTGCGTGCATCAGGTCCTGGGGTCCCCCCAGCCTCCAAGCAGTTCCCAGACCCGGGGGGCTCCACCTCTTCCTGCCTCTTCCAGAAGAGAGAAGGGTGTGTAGGGCTGGGAAGGGAAGAAGATGGCAGCCTCCAGGGGAGGGAGACCAGCACCTGAGGGCACCCTGATGGCCTCGGGCTCGAGAGGTCCCCCCCCAGGCTGCTGGGGGCTCCTGAGGAGAAAACGGTCACAGTACGGTCATGCCCAGCCGGATTTTGACAAGCCCAGAGAGGTCCTGAGAACTGGAAATGGGTGTGAGGAGGGAGCATGGGGCTGGGGGCAGGAACAGGGCTGCTGAGGGGCCTCCGGCTGGCACCCAGGGTCAAGTGTTCTCACCTGTCAAAGCCAGTAATGGTACTAGCCTTCCCTGCTCTGTGGGACGTGCAGCTTCCCCCCCGGCCCCTGGGGCCTAAGCTCTGGAGGCAGACGGATAATGTGGATGCCCTCCCTTGGGGGCTGGCTCCTGGGGGACGCCCGCCATGGTCTGGTCTGACCCCGGGCCGTGCGGCAGCCTCTCGCCCCTGTTCGGGTTCGTCAGAGCTGCCTCGGGGCTCCCTCGGCCACGCCAACCCTAAACCCCCACATTTTGCATCTTGCATCTGTGTTCCTGAGAGCGCAGGGTTTCCTGGATCAGCCTCTGGGACAGGCCCCGGAGCCCCTCGGCCCTCCTGCAGCTCCTCCGTGCTGGCCGCTCCGGCTGCCTGCTATTTCCCTGCTCAGAGCCGCCCCGCAGCCTGGCGCCGCCGGTGCGGGACTGTGGCAGAGAGCCTGGGGCCAAGACAGTGGGCCTTAGAAACAACAGCAAACTGGTTGCTAATTTGGGCCAGAGTGAGTGAGGGGAGAGGCTAGGAAGAGTGAGAGAGGCAGGGGCCTGAGTGAGCGCAGGAGCCGAGGGCACACTGGGGACACCGAGTCAGGACCCCCCAGGCCACCACCGCCTGGGGCGCACCCCGCGGGCCGGGGCTGCTGTGGGACAGAGCCTGGCCAGGAGGCGGGAGCCACAGACCCACACCGGCTGGTGGGACCCCTCCCCCGAGCCTCTCGTGGTCTGAAAGCGGAGGGGATGTGCTAGCTGCCCACGGAGTCCTGAGGAGACCCTCACCTCACGGACGGGCACGAAAGGTGGCCCTTGGCCCCTGCCAGTCGCTATGGCCAGGTGCCCACGGCGCAGGCACCAGCCGCCGCGGTCAGTGCTGGAGGCCTGGGAGCAGCAGATGGAACGCTTTTTCTCGAAATGGGCCGGCCGGGTCCTACGGGAGGTGGTGACACTGAGTGATACTAGACAGAGTGCGTGGTGCCGCGCCTGCCTGACATTTCCAGCTTGATTAATTTTTGCAAGAGCCGGGCTCCCCACCGCTCCGCGGTGGACGCTGCTGAGCCGAGCATGGTTGCAACACTTTCCTGTAAAATGGACTAAAACAGAAGTTGATGTCTTCCTCATACACGAAATACATAAATCAGTTAAAAATAGTTCCCTGAGCGGATGTGATGGTAGCGCGGCTGTCACAGGAAGCACATGAATCAGGCTCATCCCCCCTGGCAGGAAAGTGGAGGCAGAGTCCGCGATGTCTGGGCCCCTCCTCGGGGGGCTCGGGGGGCAGGGCCCTCCCCAGGCAGGGGCCCCCGAAGGATGGCTAACGCGGAGCCGTGTGCGTCTGCCTACGTGGCTCCCGTTGGGTGCGATTTCCTGGGTCAGGCCTCCCACCCGCCACAGGAGCGGCCCAGAGACACCCATGCAGGTGCCTCGATGGTGTGCCCAGCCCGGGGACACTCGAGGGTGTCCAGGCCGGTCTGCCTGGTGGGCCGCCAGCAGCTGCATGGAGCTCGTGTTCGCTGGGCCCCGCAAGGCCTCGGGCTCACTTGTGAAGATCCACAGCTAGGATCACCGTCCCCTGCTGTCACTGGAGACCCAGGTGTCAGCGCTGAGATGGCGTGGCACCCGCAGAGCGCCAGCTGCCGTGAAGGACAGGATGGGGGCTGTGAGATGGCAGAGCAGTGGCCGGGCCCACCCGGAATGGCCCCGAGCATCGCAGTATGTGAAGGGGACGGGCAAGATTGAGCTGACCCTCGCCCCGACTGTGACTCCCCCACTGCTCCCTCCGGAAGCCACATCTCCCCTGGGAGGCGTCCTCCTGCTGGAGGAGACCCTCTGTAGGCGACGCGGGCAGAGACGCCCAGCCCCCGACTCTTAGAAGAAGGCAGAGGTGCCCCCCTTCCACCCCTCCAGCAGCACTCGCTGCTTCCAGCATCTTCTCTGGCTGCGCAGGAGGGGGGTGCCCGGAGCCCGCAGAGGTGACCCGCAGGCCACTCTGGTTCTGTAAGGAGTGGCTGCAGCTCTCAAAGCCACATTTTGCAGATTGAGGAAGGGCCCCTGCGTGAGGCGGCGGCCAGCGGCCAGCAAGAGAGCCTTCGGTGCGGCTACCACCAGGGCCTTTCAGTCGAAGTACATGTCCTCTGTCTCGCTGGAGCCAGATCAGGGCCGAGTACGGGAACGGCCGCTCAGCTCAGCAGCAAAGAGAGCAGAGTCGGGGCGGCGGCTCACAGCAGTGGGGGCTCGCCCCTGCCCCCCCTCAGCTCTCGGGGACCCCCCAGCTTGGGAGGGTCCTCCTCTGTGGGGGTCCTTGACACCTTGTGGGATGAGCCCCTTCAGATATGCCAGGGACCCCCAGACCAGAGCAGCAGCTTCCAAAGCAGGCGGACACGGGTTCTCGGTGTAAGGTCCGCGGGGCGCACCCGGACGTCTCATTCTGTGAGCAGCAGGGCGCACGCAGCTTGGTCCCGGCGCGTTCACGCAGAGCGGCGGCGTTGAGGGTCGACCAGTGTTCGTTTCCCACCCGTAGCCCAGCCACCGTCCTGCCAGAAGGGACAGGCCGGGCAGCACTGACTTCTGTTGACCTGATGGAGGCAGCGTCAATGCTGAGCATCCTTTGGGGCTCCCCTGAACAGACACTGGCCTGGAAGGGGGGGGGTGGGGGGCGGGGAGGGCAGACCTTCTCCGAGGCCAGGGGTGGGTTCCCAGGTCCGAGGAGCACAGAGCCCTGTCCCGACAGCCAGCAGCCCTTCTCATCCACACGGAGGAGGGTGCACTCTGGCTCCAGCTCCCCTTCCCGCGCTCCCGAGAGCAGCCCACCCAACGCCCCGTGGCTGGAGTGCAGGACACGTGGCCAGAGCCCCTGGGGGGATGAGGGTCTGGTCAGAGAGGTGTGGGTGGGGGGTCAGGGGTGGGTGGAGGTCTTGGTGGGCCCCGTTCTCCCACTCACATGCTTCCCAGAGCTCTGGACCCTCTCCTGGGGCGCCCGGACACGCAGGCTTGGGCCAGTCCTGTCCTGAGAGCGGATGAAGTGTAGGGTCTGAGGACGTAGTCCCACGGCAGGCATGCACGGTGCCCACGGCCTGCTTGCCACCTACCCACCGGGCACGAGCGGGGGCAACCTTCTGGGTGCGCCGGGAGGGCCTGTGGGTGTTCAGGTTTCTGCTCACGGTCTCCCGTCCCCCGCGAGCTTGCTTCTGTGAACAACGCACACACGTGGGGTCCCCTCTAGCAGCGGGGTCTTCCTGGCGTCTCCTTCTCGTGCCTTTCTTCTGTGGCGGATTTTAGAACACCTCTCAGTGCGGGCCGGCCACGGCCTGCAGCTCAGACCTCCTGTTTCAACACAGATAGGGACACACCAGCCACGGGAGGGCGTCCGGAAGCCCGGGGGACCAGCTGGCTTGCCGGGTCCCCTGGCCCCTTGGCCTTGGCTCGGTGACCCTCCAGCCCCTCCTCTCTCAACCCTTAGCATGCCAGTGCCCTCCCTCCACCTTCGTGTTTCCCCGAGAGACATCCAGAATGTTTGTGTGTCAGCACACGGCATTGTCTGGCCCCTCGCGGGGGGCGCTGGGTCCCCCACCGCCAGTGCCCAGCTTGCCCCGATCACCCATGGGGGGGCTCTGCAGGCCCGTCCTCCCTTCCCCGTGTCTCCTGAAGGCCGTGAGGCGCGGGGGCACCCCGGGAAGGGCAGCAGGTGGCAGGGTGTCCCGGGGAGGTCGGGGAGGCAGCCGGGGAACAGGACGTGCGTGCCGGGCCAGGCACACCCACGGCGTGTGGGCCTCCGGGGGCCGTGGGCGGGCGGGGGACGACTCAGAGCTCTCTGCCGCTGAGTCACCCTCTGGCTCCAGGAAGCCGGGCCACATGACATCCAAACCAAGACGGCTCGGGCTTTCTGCTGAATGAGAGCAAAGTTACTGCTGCTTCTGCGAGCGGAGGGAAGGTGCCGAATTTCCCCCAGCACCCCTTCCGAGAACCGCCGCCACGTCTGGGGCACCTGCAGTGTCAGCCAGGGGCACTGAGGTCTCCTACGCGAGGAGCTGCCGCCCCCCTGTCGTGGATGCGGGTGCCCCTCGTGCAGGGGACACGGTGAGAGCCGCCCTGGGGACGTGTTTGTGAGACGGTTTGTCTGAATATCTGAGAGGAAGGGATGCAGCTCACAGGCTCAGACGGACCCAGGACCGCGCGCACGCTCGAATACACAGACACGCACGCCTGGCACACGCACACCCACACGGAACGCAAGCCCATCTCTCGCACACTCAGTGTGCACACAGACACTCTGCGGACAGGCCGCCGGCGGACCTGAGCCCACGGGACTTGGGGAAGGAAATGAGGAAACACCCCCGGGGCCGCGGAGCGAGCTGCACGCAGTCGTGCACCCTGGGTCCCGCCCCCGCCTGAGCCTCCGCCTTCTCATCTGTGAAACTGGCGTCAAAGGCTGTCCATGCTGCTTGAATGCAGCCACACCCAAAGCACTGGGCTTGGGATGTGCACGGAGGATGACAAAGCGGGAAAGTGGCGGACAGCTTCCCTGAGCCCCGGCCTCTGCCTGGAGATGGCTTCCGCCAGCACCGCCCTGCCTGCGCCTCCCTCCGCCCGCTCCGCCCCGCGCGCAGGGGTCTCCAGCGAGGGCTCTACGGGTAGGGGTCCCGCTGGTTGAAAGCCCAGGCTGCCGCATCTCGGGCACTCCTGCAGAGCTGCCTGCTGGCCAGGTACCAGCCCTGGGGGGCTCCCCAGACCCAGGGTCACAGCGCCCCAGGACACCTTCAGACAAGGGTGGGGCACAGGCTGCCAGGGCCAGGAAGCTGGCCCCCCGTTGCTAGGGAGTCAGGAAGGATGGGAGCAAAGGTTTGGTGCCAGGTACCAGGCTCTGTCCCAGACCTAGTTTTGGGAGTGGACAGGTACTGGAGGGCGGAAGCTGAGCCATAGTGACCCGTCTCTCCCCTTCCCTCCCCTCCCCTCCCCTCCCGTAGTCCCTTTGTGGACCTCAGAGTTGTGACATCTCATGCAGGGTCCACGTGAGGCAAAGCATCAGCCCATGGGTCTTGTGTGTGTGTGTGTTGTTGTTGTTTTGTTTTGTTTTTCAGAGAGAAAGGGCACGTGGGCTGGGGAGAGGCGGGGCAAGAGGGAGAGAAGAGAAAGAGAATCAGCATGCAGCCTGACACGGGGCTTGATCCCATGACCCCGGGTCCGTGACCTGAGCCGAAGTCAAGGGTTGGACGCTCAGCCGAGTTACCCAGGCGCCCCCTGCCGTGGGGCTTGTGACCCACAACACCCAGGCTTCCATGGAATGGCCGCCAACCCCACGGACACTCCAGGAGCCCAGGGGAAGGGGCAGGGGGCCTGAACTCCCCTCCGAGGAGTGACCCTTGTTGGATGCAGAGCGAGCAGGCTGGAGACCGCGGAAAAGAAACACGTTGAGGAGTCGGCCTGTAAGCGTGTGCTCTGACCACCACTGGGTGCCCTTCTTTATCTCCGCCTTTGGTCTTTTCCGGTCCCTCTGCTCAGCTCTACAAGCCTCAAGGACCCAGGCGACAACGGCCACCCCTCCACTGGGGACATTCCTGGGCCCCGTTCCTCCGTCCCGCTCCTCAGGAGCTTGGGGTAACTCTTCAGAAAAGCTAACTCTAACCAAAAACACCCGTGTGAAAGTAGCGGTTCACCAAGAAAATACGAAAGTTCGAGCCAGATCTCCGGCCTCCAGGACTCAGCCACAACGGGGCGCGCTGGCGTCTGTTTCCACCCCTACCTCGGCCCCTGCCTCCCCACCCGGCCCCGCAAGCTCTCCCCTCACCTGGAGCTCCTCTTGGAGTTGAAGACCCCCAGATGTCACCCCCTGGCGCGGCCCTGACTTTCCCCAGCTTCTTTGTCCTGAATGCGGCTGGCCAGCCTCTGAGGGGACAGGCTGGTGTGCAGGCCTCTCTGGCCGGCTGGCCCCGGAGAAGGGACCTGGGGGCCAGCAGCTGCCCCCACGCACGCGTATCTCGGAGCTGCTGGCGGCGCTTTGCGAAACAACCTGCCGCCTCGGTGAGGAGGCGGAGCCCCCACACCGCCTCTCTGCTTCGCTCTTCGAGGCCCCCGTCCTCTCTGGCTCACAGGCGTGCAAGTAAAACCAGGCTGCGTGATGACGTGACTTTAAAACCTGTGGTTCAGCCAAGCTTACAGACGTGTGGTAGATAACAGATCAATGGATAGGTGGATGGAGAGGTAGATAGACAGATAATAGATAGGTAGGTAATACATAGTTAATAGATGATAGATAAATGGATAGATCAGTGACACATAGATGGATAGTCACAATAGATTATAGATGGACAGATAATAGAAGATGGATAGATGACACACAGATGATAGACAGTGGATAGATGATAAGTGGATAGACAGATGATAGATAAGTAGACAGGTAGATAGATGAGAGATGATAAGTGGACAGGTGGATGGATAAACAACTCATAGATGGCGAGATAATAGATAGATGGATACATAGATGATGGATGGATGGATGGATGGATGGATAGATGGATGGATAGATGGATGGATAGATGGATGGAT